>OVAN01006685.1:0-20869 GCA_900406275.1 Anastatica hierochuntica
CGATCCACTTAGGGTGATCGATCGATCCAATCTTCTCAGCTCGAATTCTTCATTTCTTCATCGAAAACATTCCGAAATCCTCCAGAATCATCACATTTCCTTTGAACGTATTCTCCACACCTAAAACACCTGAAACACCAAAGAAAAGACTCCGAAAAGCCTAAAAGCGTTTGAAAACNAGAGGTTGTGCCACTAGCCATTGAGGATAACTTCTCATGTGATTATTACATTTACAAGCTATGAGATTATACATAGCTATCGTAGACAAAAACTATTGCTAGAGAAAAACACAACTTGAGAGTCACCAACTCAAATTTAATACTAGTTTTCAACACTTTGTTTTCTATACGTTTGTAATAAGAAGGAAAAAAAAATACATGTTTCATGCAACAAGACTTTTTTCATATGTTTGTCTTCTCTCAGAACATTCCGTTGAATACAACTTTTCATATGGTTTTTTATTAAGGCATAGGAACTCAAATCTCAAAAGAAAAAATTCGACTGAACTTGTAGCAAAAGCAACATGTGTTTTTCTACGTGATTTAGAGTTCAATCATGGGATGCTAGTTTTACGATTAAATTTTACTTATCAAAAAAAAAAAAAAAAAANAAAAAAATCATGGGATGCTAGCAAAGCATACACATCAAATTAGAGCAAGATGGTTTATAAGGAGGGAACATAACATGTTTAGCTAATTGTTAGCATGTAAGGCTTTTTTTTCGAAAAAAACATCATCTAATTCCCTTCTTCATTTATATCACAAATGATATTTCTCCTTCTTTTAACAATGAAAAGTATTTTATTCCACATAATCATTTCACAATGCCGTTTATCATGAAGATATTAATGGATACCAAAAAAACGAAATAATTCCACACATACCAATAGGTGTTATGGTAATGGATCAATTTCTAAACAAAGATGAGCAAACAATAAGTCTCATAAGTGAAAGATAATAGTGTCATATAACTTAAAAGAGGATAAACCAAACTTCGCCATACGTGTATCATCATCTTCGCTGCTCGAATAACAATTTGAGATTGCAGAGCATATTTTGAAACAACGAACATTATCATATCCTGAACTGATAAAAGTTCTTACTAAAAGAAAAAAAGAATATTGCAAAGATAAATGCGTTGTTGTATCTCCAATGAGAAGACACATTATCGATCCTCCGATCCGGTATCAGACAATTGACCTTCCGATCCGACAACCGACTGTTGAACTTCCAATCCAAAGCAAACTCAAAATCTCGTTGCAGAACAAAAACATCGAGAAGAATCGTCGTCGATAGTCATGACGCATCCATCTTTCAATCTAAGAAAAAGTGTTGAAAATCAAATAAAATGAAGATATGAGAAACAAAATACGAAACAAAAAAAACCCTCTCGCAGTGCTAGTACAGAGATCCGGTTACTGGAAAGGCAAAAAACGATGCCAATTTTTTCTTTTCTCTCCTTCTCTGGTGGCTAGAAGATAAATGGTCAAAAAATTAAATAATTTAAAATTTTTACTTTGAAATTTGGAAATATCGCTTATATTAAAATGAAAAAAATTCTTAAAATTTCAATTAAAATGAAACGGATGGAGCAATTTGTTTTTCTATTTTGTTTAATTTCTTCTGTACTTTGACTAGGATCCAATCCGCGCGAATGTGCGGAATCATATTTTATTAATATAAAATTATTGCATAGCTTAAAGTTGTAAATTTATAGTTAAAACTAAACATTTTCGGTGTTTGTTAAGTTTTAATCCGAGATGAATTAAATCATACATTTCTATAATAGTATCCGTCTCCATTAATAGTATCATATTTTTTCTTTTAAAATAAATTTCAATTAAAGTTATTTATGATAAACTATTAGCTATTTATATATTATTATTAAAATAGTTTTCTTAGCTTTTTAGTATTTATACTTTTATTTTTTCAAAAAATCAAGAGTTTCTTTATTATATAACTAATTAATCATACACTAATACTATGTTCAAAAATATATTATTTATTTCGAAACATATTTTATTTTAAATTCTTTTAAAAATAATCATTGTAAAATAATGATTTGTTTACTTACTTATAAAATAAATATAATTGTTTTGGTGATTTTAAAAAAAAATATATCATGAGAATCTAAAATAAGATTTCTTATTTATCTAAATGTACTTTCCAAATAATAATATAGAGATGTGTAAATACTTTTTGTTTTAGGGAGACTTACAAAAATACACCTTTGTATTGTCTGTTTTTCAAAAATACGCCTGTTTGAAATTTTTTTATTTTTACACCTCCCTTTTTAGTGAAAAAGACCATTATACCCCTAGACTAAAAGAAACCCTAAACGTTAAACCCTAAACCCTAAACCATAATTCCTAAACTTTAAACCCTAATAGATAAACCCTAAACCCTAATCACTAAACCTTAAACTCTAATCGACTTTTGTGCAAATAGGAGGTGTATATTTGAGAACCATTAAAAGACAAGTGTAAATGTAAAATTTTTTTTCCTAAATTAATCTTTGTTTTACTAAAAGAATGTTAGTGAGAAAATAAATCTCAACTTTTTATTGTCTAATCTTTAAAGTCTAAAATTTTCGGCCCATGAAATAATAATATTGGGCCAATAAGTGATATCCCTAAAATACCCTTTGCCTTGTAGGATGAGTCAACTAAAATTGACTATTATACCCTTTAGTCAACACTATTATATATTCACACCAACCCCTCGAAGTGAGCTCTCTCTCAAGCCTACTACAACTGAAGGAGAGAAACGAACAAGCGAGTTAGGTGAAAAGCTGCATCAACAACCATGGCCCCTGCTCTTGCCGTTTCTCGAGATCTCGCCGCCGGATCTCCGCCGGATAATGCTCCGGCGAAAGGACGTGCTTCCGTTTACAGCGAAGTTCAGTCAAGCCGCATTAACAACGCTCTTCCTTTGCCTTCTGTACTTAGAGGACCTTTCAAAATCGTCGACGGTCCCGCTAGTTCCGCCGCCGGAAATCCAGGTTAAGTCTCGGGATTTGAGTTTTCTCTTCGTCTGATCTGAATGATTTTTTTTTCGATTAGATTTGTTTGTGTATCGCTTTTGCTTGATCTTGTCACAACTCTTAGATCTCGTTGGTTTTGTTGGTGAGAATGATGATTCGTGAAACTAAATCGAATGTTCGTTTATTAGTTTAATTGTGATTATGTAAACGGCGGATCTCGAGGAGCTTTGATGATTTTCTTTGGCAGATCTGTGTTCTAAAGACTTGTAAGAAGATCCATTTCTAGAGGATTTAATGTTGAATACGTTTGATTGCAGATGAGATAGCGAAGTTGTTTCCGAGTCTATATGGCCAACCATCTGTATCAGTGGTTCCAGATCAGAATGCAGCTTCATCTGGTCAGAAACTTAAGATCGGTGTTGTTCTATCTGGAGGCCAGGCACCCGGTGGGCACAATGTCATATCTGGATTGTTCGGTGAGGGTCCTGTTGCTCTTTCTTAGCATTTTCAATTGGCATTGTTTCACTTTTGATTTGTAATTTTTGTTTTTTTGGGCGTTAGATTACTTGCAGAACCGTGCTAAAGGTAGCACGTTCTACGGGTTCAAGGGTGGTCCTGCTGGTATCATGAAATGCAAATATGTTGAGTTGAATGCAGAATATATTCACCCTTACAGAAACCAGGTACTTGGATTGTATGTAAAGTTTATGGATACTTCCCACGAGCTTTGTGACTTAATTGGAATTTAAGAACTAAAAGAAATGAACATTTGCACTTGGATGATCCACATACTTATTCTTGTGTTTAATGTTGACGTGGTTATAATTCTCTTTCGGTCTCAACAGGGTGGTTTTGACATGATCTGCAGTGGAAGAGACAAGATTGAAACACCTGAGCAGGTTGAATATTTTTTCGTAGTTTAGGAGATTTTTACTGCTTTCACGGTCTTTAACTCACGCAGTAGGTAACTAACTATAAGTGTGCTCGCATGTGCAGTTTAAACAAGCTGAAGAAACAGCAAAGAAGCTAGATTTGGATGGATTGGTGGTTATCGGTGGAGATGACTCCAACACCAATGCTTGCCTCCTTGCTGAAAACTTCAGGTAAACCGTGCAGTCGAATCTTTTTATTTCTGTTGTTGAAACTTATTTACCTTAGTCTTACGTTGTTGTTCCTGAAGATCCATGCGAATGAAATCTTTAATGCTTGGCTGATTTTGACATATGTTTTACTGGTATAAATAGGAGTAAGAACTTGAAAACCAGAGTCATTGGGTGTCCCAAGACCATTGATGGTGATTTAAAATGCAAAGAGGTTCCTACCAGTTTCGGGTTTGACACAGCTTGCAAGGTGAGTTTCACTTTGATCAATTTTTGTCTTTTTCACTGTGTTTAAAATTTTACTTTCCCTACCCTCAATTTTACATAACTAATCATATGCTGTTGATTTTATTCGTTGCTGAGAATCTACCTATTTGTTCCACCCAAAAAAAAACATATTGAAAGAAGCCTGTTTACATGTTCTGTTATTATGCAGATTTACTCTGAAATGATTGGTAATGTGATGATTGATGCAAGGTCAACGGGAAAGTACTATCACTGTAAGTTATTGCGTAAACAGAAATTCTTTAAGTTGCATCATTTCTATTGTGCCCTCTTTGTTTATTGATGCCTGCAATGTTTTATCACATTTCATTGCAGTTGTACGTCTTATGGGTCGTGCTGCTTCCCACATTACACTTGAGTGTGCTTTACAAACTCACCCAAACATGACGATTATTGGAGAAGAGGTAGGTTCTTGTTTGACTGCACGATGGCCTCGATTGAAATTATTCTTAAAGTTAACTCCAAAGATGTTTGAACCTGACAGTTGCTAGAATTAGACTATGCATATCAGATTCATTTCGATGACACATTTCAATTGATGCATGTCGGTTATTCCACGTGCATCAGAAGATTAGTCTTGTATCTACTCAGCTTTCATCTGGAAATATCCTTTTGCAGGTTTATGCCAAGAAACAAACTTTGAAGAATGTCACAGACTACATGGTGGATGTTATCTGCATGCGTGCTGATCTTGGTTACAACTACGGTGTCATATTGATTCCAGAAGGTCTGATCGATTTTATTCCTGAGGTGTGTTTCTGTCGCAAAACACAGAATTTACCACTTTCAAGCCACTTGATATGTTTGTTTTTCTTTAACCATTATTTTATGACTTCTCAGGTCCAAGAGCTGATCGCAGAACTGAATGAAATCCTGGCAAATGAGGTTGTCGATGAAAATGGGCTGTGGAAAAAGAAGCTCACCGAGCAATCCCTGAAGCTGTTTGAACTTCTGCCTGAAGCAATTCAGGAACAGCTGATGCTCGAGAGAGACCCACACGGAAATGTCCAGGTAAACTATTCATGGTCCTGTCACCTCATACTAAATTTCCACCGA
Organism: Anastatica hierochuntica; assembly: GCA_900406275.1. Classification (NCBI taxonomy): domain Eukaryota; kingdom Viridiplantae; phylum Streptophyta; class Magnoliopsida; order Brassicales; family Brassicaceae; genus Anastatica; species Anastatica hierochuntica. The sequence goes on from OVAN01006685.1 coordinate 5,424, forward strand.
GACCACTTAGCTTCATCTCTCGAGAATTATTAACAATATAATGTTCCTCATCTCAATAGGTGGCCAAGATTGAGACCGAGAAGATGCTTATTCAAATGGTTGAAACTGAATTGGAGAAAAGAAAGCAAATTGGTCAATACAAGGGACAATTCATGGGACAGTCTCATTTCTTTGGGTACTTTCTCTCATTTCAGTGAATCAAATCACTAGATATGGTTGCATAACATATTACTTATTGTTTTTATCGGCATGAATACAGGTATGAAGGAAGATGCGGCTTGCCAACCAATTTTGATGCCACCTACTGTTATGCCCTCGGTTATGGCGCTGGAGTTCTTCTCGACAGTGGGAAAACCGGACTGATTTCTTCGGTTTGTACTATACCCAAATTAATTTTCTCTCTATTATTCCAAACACACGTACTAGTTTGTGCTTGGAATGTGATGAACAACTTGTTGGCGCAGGTCGGTAACTTGGCTGCTCCTGTGGAAGAATGGACTGTAGGTGGGACAGCTCTCACAGCCTTGATGGATGTTGAGAGGAGACATGGTACGAAAAATATACAAATAAAAGTCTTGTTACTCTTGTTTTATCATTAACGGTTTTGAAAACTCGAATTTCTAGATATTAAAAACCTGCGTTGATTTTGAATTTGCAGGTAAGTTTAAGCCTGTGATCAAGAAAGCAATGGTGGAACTCGACGGTGAGCCTCTGATTCTTCCTTTCTCATAGGTTTCTGATGGAAAATTAAATCGGTCTTTACTGTGTGTGTTTTGGAATCTGCAGGTGCACCGTTTAAGAAATTTGCATCTCTGCGTAAGGAATGGGCATTGAATAACCGATACATCAGCCCTGGTTCGTTACAATAAATCTTTTTTATTTTTAAACATCTATTCGTTTTTGATCCTTATCGTTCCCTTTTGCGGAAATGTTATCGCCTTGCAGGACCAATCCAATTCACCGGACCTGGTTCAGACGCTCTTAGCCACACTCTACTTCTGGAACTCGGGGCTCAATAATGTCTCTCAATGAACTGTCCTTTGTTCCTTCAGTCTTCTTTTATCTTGTAAAAGCTATACCATTTCGGTTTTAAGTTTAATTTCGTTTTCTACAACATTATATTCTAATAATAAGTTGGACGATAGAAGCTGAATCTAATTAAGCTTTTACAGAAAACATATAAACAACAAAAAAAGATCATATATTGATAAGAGTAATACAGGGTTGTTTTTGATAGTTGCTAAATAATAGGAAGAAAACACGAAGAAAATAAAAGACTCTCTGAAATTCAGACAATCACTCTCTGTCTCACTATCTTCGTTAACTTCGGCAAAGCTTTCGCTCCTCTTATTTATGGCAATTTCTTTCATCCTTTAGTTTACTTTCTCTCTCTCCCTTTCTACTTTGGTTAATTTAGAGACAAAGAAGGGGGAGAGAGAGAAAGAGAGAGAGAAGAAACGAAGGAGACTTTTTGTTGATCATGACACAAGAGAGACCTGACGAAGAGAGACCCGAGTCACGTGACCATCGTTTCTACGGAGCCCCACCGTCTCATTCGCTACGTCTTGGTCCGACCCGGTTCTTTACATTATTAGCCGAAGACCCGAAACAAGCGACTAAGCGAGGGAAACGTAAGAAAATGCGAGCTTGGTACGAGAGAAGGACGGCTAAAACAGCCATTAGCGTTATCACGATTATGAGTTTCTTCTTCCTCGTTAATTGGCTCATGCTCTCTCGTCTTCACGAAGGTCGTGTCTGGCTTCGAAGTGGACTCCCTAAGAACACGAACACAAACCTGATAAAGGTCCAAATGATTGTTTCCACATGTTTCCTTTATTACTCACCTTCCTTGTGTTACACTCTTTTTCACATACCAAGAAACAAGATTCTAAAACTAGTTTATCTTCTTGAAAGTTTCATATGATCTAAAAGATTTCTTGTTGTGTGAATCAGAATGAAGAAGAGCGTAAAAATTTTGGAAAACCAAAGAGGAAATACAATGGAACATATGGTAGAATGTTAAATTTGGCTGCTCAAGCTTTGGCAGAGGTAAATGTAATTCTTCTTCGAAGCTAATCTTATCCTTTTCTTTCGCCTTAACATTGTAATCGGTTATTGTAATGATGTTTGATTTGAACAGAACAAACTTGAGCCAAAAGACTTATGGCAGGAGCCAAAGGAACAAGCTTTAGCTTGGAAACCTTGCGCGGATCAACGCTCTTGGATTCCTAACGGTCTCATTCTCATTCTCATTCTCATTCTTTCTCTCTTTAAAATTGGAATGAAGCTTGTTTCCTATGGAGTTTCTTAATTTTCGCGATATATTAGATGGCGGAAATGGATATATAATGGTAACTGCAAACGGAGGGATGAATCAACAAAGAGTTGCTGTAAGTTGTCCTTCTCCTTATCCTTAAAGCTCGTCTTTTAAAATTCCGTATTGTTGATCTTAGCGGTGACTTAAATCTCTATATACCGGTAAAAGACCACATTCGTTGACCACATTCATTTCACAGGTATGTAACATAGTTGTTGTAGCCAGATTACTCAATGCAACTCTAGTTATTCCCAATTTCATGCTAAGTGATGTTTGGACTGATGCAAGGTAATTATTGTAAGCTCTCTTCTTCTCTCTCTCTCTAGCCATTTTTCGAGTCACATTCATGACGAAAAACATGGAGCTTTACATTTGTAACGATGTGTTGAACTTTGATACTTCATAGTCAGTTTGGAGATATCTATCAAGAAGAACATTTTGTTAAGTACTTGTCGCCCGATATTCGGATAGTAAAAGAACTACCGAAAAGCCTTCAATCTTTGGATCTTGACGCAATTGGCAGCGTCGTGAGTTCTTTACATTCTCCCTTAATCTTGATGCGGAAAATGTCATATCTCTTCTCTTTTTTGTTCATGTTTTGTCACACTTTTATCTCTTAAGGTAACAGATGTGGATGTGATGAAAGAAGCTAAACCAGACTACTACATGACACACATTCTCCCTAAACTACTCAAGAACAGAGTAATCCATTTCGTCGGATTCGGAAACCGGTTAGCTTTTGATCCGATGCCATTTGAGTTACAGGTAGACATTTGTTTCCCCAAATTCTCTTGCATTTCTATCTCTTATAAGCTTATTTGATCTGATCTTTATATGGAAGTAGAGGCTCCGATGCAGATGTAACTTCCACGCGCTAAACTTTGTTCCAAGAATTCAAGAAACCGCGGCATTGCTCGTTAAGAGATTACGAAAAAGCGTATCTTACCTTGCACCACTTGATCAGCATCTTCTCGGTCCGAAACACACTTCTTTAATCTTGGACAATAAGTCTGATTCTACTGCTTCTTCTTCTTCTTCTAAGTACCTTGCTCTCCATCTACGGTTTGAAATCGACATGGTGGCTCATTCTCTTTGTTACTTCGGAGGAGGCGAAACGGAACAGAAAGAGTTAGATTCTTACCGTCAAAAACACTTTCCATCTCTTACAACTTTAACCAAAACAAAGAAGTTAGTTCCCTTTCTTTCTTCATACTCAAGCTTCCTCTTCTCTGTTTTTTTCCGATTAAAATCCGAAAAGCTCTGTTTTTGTGTCTCTGTTTTCTTCAGATTCCCCTCTCCAGATGCCTTGAGGACTGAAGGACTTTGTCCGTTAACACCAGAAGAGGCCGTGCTTATGCTCGCGGCTCTTGGCTTCAGCCGCGAAACCCGAGTTTTCGTTGCTGGAGCCAATATATACGGAGGATCAAAACGGTTAGCCGCTTTAACAAACTTATACCCGAATCTAGTCACCAAAGAGAAGTTATTAACCAAATCGGAACTACAACCATTCAAGAACTTCTCATCTCAGGTAAAAATTGATCAGTTTTTCTTTTATTGTTGGTAGTCTAATGGCAAGTAGTTCTTCTCACCAGAAGCAAGAGCAGAGTTTGAACTCTGGTTTCGTGAGATGGTAGGTGGTGCAACAACTGGCCCACTTACTCTTTTCAAAATTGTTTTGAACACCAATTTACGCGGTTGCTTATACCGCAAACAAACAATCGTAAATCTTTAAAACGAAAATCGAATTGAATATTTTCCCCTTTTGGTGTATACATTATGCAGCTAGCAGCTTTAGATTTCATCGGTTGCGCTGCTGCAGACGCTTTCGCAATGACGGATCCAGGAAGCCAGTTATCGTCGCTTGTTTCCGGCTATCGGATTTACTATGGAGGAGGGAAAATGCCGACGATTAGACCGAACAAACGGAGACTTTCGGACATATTGTTGAAGAACAATACAATAGATTGGAAAGTGTTTGAGAAGAGAGTGAGAAAAGCGATTAGACAAACAAAACATGTCTTCGCTAGACCTATTGGACGCAGTGTTTATCGTTATCCAAGATGTCAAGAATGTATGTGTAATAGTAATAATAATAACAATGATGATCAACAACAACAACATTGATTTATTTTGTTTTTGTTTGTTGTTGAGATGGTTTTAAATCGAATTTAAACATTTTTGGTCTTCTTTTTTGTAACAGTTAAACTGATTTTTTTTAAAAAAATTTCTGGTGTTGTAACCTTTTTTAAAAGGTTCTTTAATATGATTGAAGAGAAGAACCAAGATTTGATTTTATATTCTCATTTGTTGAACCGGATGAGATTAGTTTTTTTAAGACTGATTGAACGGTCTTAATTATATTACAAATGATGAGATTAGTTTTTTTTAAGACTGATTGAACCGTCTTAATTATATTACAAATGATGAACAATCGGACGTTATGTGCAATGCTTGAGACCACAACGAACGTGTAACGTCCTCCGACCGCCCCTCGTGTGTGCCAACGACGTCCCTCTCCGGGCACGCGGTCCACCTTATCCGACGTTCGGAAGCGCTATGTTTGGGAGACTTTAAAGTCATGATTTATTGTTCCTGTAATCACCACACGATCTTTTCCCGTGCTTTTTCCTTACTCGCACTAATCCAAGAATTGACTTTTTGGAAGGTCACCCATCATAGTGCTACTCCAGCACAAGCACTCAGAATGTGACCGAAAAGATAAGTGCACTTTGGTGATATAGGTAGCCAAATCGATCATTTTAAACTCTCCTCAAATACCACTTTATCTCCATAAACCGGATATCACAAAACGATTCTCTATGCAGTACTCTGAAATTTACACATGAAAATCTGTAAGGAATTGCATCCTTTGGAATTCGGTCAGACCGAGTGTAGAAACCTTTTTTTGACGTCAAAACCCTTTTTCATTAAGTTAGCGATAAAGCAATCTCCTCTAGGGAGAAACCCAAGAAATCCGCCAGACTTACAAGGGCGAAAGAAACAAAGTGCGGTTTTGCCTTACAGGTAAGACAAAAACTAGGAGAAAATACATAAGCAACAACTAATATCGAATTAAAGTAGAGATAGACGTCTGCTCCATTGAGATTGCAGGAAGGAAGTCCTTGACTAGATGCGAAACGGTGCGAACACCAATACCACGTCAAAAAGATAATTTCTTGTGTGGTTTTAATACTCCATACTTGCGTCGGAAGTGTCGAAACACTAGATCCCTGAAAAGGATGGTCACTAGTAGGACGAGAGAAAACTCTCGCGACCCAATATCCTATACCTAGGATAAAAGGATAAAAAACAGTAATTACATCCTTAGACGAGTGCTCCAAAAATTTTGGTACACTTAAGGAAGTCTAAATCCGGTTAGCTTCAATATTTGCAGAAAATCTCTCCAATCCAGAGGGAATAGATATCACCCCATCACATTTACTAAGGAATGAAACACGGAGTTTCCAATATGATGTTCGAGCTATAGCATGAGACAACATACAACCAAATTTTGTAACCAAGAGGGAAATCCAAACCCCAGTAGAACCGTACCGGAACCTGTACTTTCCACTAGAAACATCATGTTGGTCTAATGTCAGCTGCTTCAGAATGGGGGATGGTAGAAACACACCATTAGAGGCAATTGTGATAGTAAAATCTATTATCCAATCAACTTTTTGGATATTTACATTTTCTACACAATAGAGACTCATATCCAAATCATAAAGTCTAAATAATAGACATGTTGGGAGTGATAGATAAATTGGGTCTAAGCCCAACTTCTCCATTAAAGAGGAATATAATATTAAATTACAATTCCCAACTATGGGGCTTAACCCAACTATGGAATTTATACAAATAAGGCCCAAAATTGGCCCATCATCCCGGGGAACCCTAGCTTTCTCTACACTATCCGTATGGAGAAGATTTTGGTCGGTATACGTGGATGAAGAAGGCGGCGTCGGAGAGCTTTTCCGGTGCGGCGGATTTAGAGAGCCAAACTCACCGGCAGACCAACGGGGTTCCAGCAGTGAGAAGCGCCGGCGAAGTGAGATGAAAACGAGTACGCCGGAGGAGCACCCGACCGACCTCGACGTTGGAGCTTTTTCCCGCCGGGAAAGAAAACTAGTGTTCCAAAGAGAGCCTGGAGCTTTACCAGTTTTCGCAGATCTTTCACGGGTATGTGAACCAGGAGAACTAAGGTCTTCATCGCTGAGGATATGAGCCTCAACATCAGCTGGAGCTTCACCACAAGTCGTGGGAGAGCAGAAATCGTGAACAGCACCAGCGAGAGGAAAGCAACTATGGCTTTTGGACTCTTCGAGAGATATCCTTGAAGAGAAGATTCCGGTGAGAGGTACCCTCGCGACAGGTTCGACCGAGGGATTTCTAGCAGGTAGATGGGTTGACTTCATAGCAGGAGGAGTGATTACAGACACATCTAGTTTTGCAATCCCAGATCTCTGTGTGTTTAGATGTAAAGCCCTATAGAGCTGGAGACCAAAAACACTGTGCGCCATCGCCGTGGGGCAGGAAACGCCTGAGCCCTTCATCACCTGAGGGAGCACCGTTGTCGGGTCCAGCGCAACCCGAATGAACAGCCTAACAATGAGGCTCAGATCTAATTTACGTCGAGATTTGGCTAAGTGGACAGGCAGATCTACCAGATCTGACGAAGGACCTTACCTTGCACCGCTCGATAAGAGAAATAGAGCGGCAGTGACGGACGAACGACAGTGAACTATGCTCTTTGTAGTCACCGACGACCATTGTCGATCTTTCCGCCGGATCTTGACAGATGCACTCATGAAGGACAAGCAAAAAAGACAAACTCCGATAAAAGAACAAGAGGGGTAAGAGCTACGTCGGTTGGAGTTAGAATCAGGCGCCGGCCGGCGGCGAAGCCGATACTAGAAGTTCCTCGATCCTTACTCTTGAGAGAGTTGAAAAGTGGAAAAATTAACCTTAATTTTTCCCTGACCAGTATCTTTTTTTCTTATGTCTTGAAAGTTACGATAGAAAGTACCGAGTGTAGAAACCTTTAAACCTTTAATGGACAAGGGGCTTCTACGATGAGATTATGTTTAGTTTCGCAATTTCATAGAACTACAAACAGGTAAGCTTTGTTAAGATTAATCAAATTCTTTCGAATTATCCATGATGAAAGTAAAGAAGTTAATAATAATCATAATTCATAACACAAAGTCTTATTAAACCAAACACCATTAGCCAAAAAGAAGACCTAATTAGAAAGAAAAAAAACAATAATCAAAGCCCTATAAACCCTAAAGTAAGCCTTAAAACTAAAAGAAAAAACCACCTCGAAGAGCAAGAACAAGATGAAGAACAGAACCACGTTCTAGCTTGTAATGTTTAGCGGTTTCGTTATCCGCAAGTTGTCTCCCTGTGTATACAATCCTTTGTTGCTGAGGAGCGATTCCTTCTAACTCTTCAATACGTTCTTTGATCTTCTCTATTGTATCCATTAGATCAATCTCAATCTCAAACTCTTTACCTGTTAATGTCTTCACTTTGATCTCCATTGTTTCTTTGCTTCTCTCAAGTTTTCTCTCTTTCTCTCTCGCCCTAAATTTGATTTTAAGGCTTTGTCTTTTGAGTCTTTGTGCGTGTATGTGTGTGTGTATTTATATCCAACGATTGTTAGAATCCTATAATGATTTGGAATAAGATACAAACCGACTAGAGGTTTGTAAGTTTAATTAGGAAAAGGAAAATTTCCATAACTAATCTACAATTTGACATAATATTTTAGGAGATTTTATTAAATTAGTGAATCCACAACTAAAGTTTCAATCGAGTTCACAACAAAGAGATTGACTTGAACTATACTTTCCTTTTTTACATGGTGATTTTAAAAAGAAGAACTTTTCAAATATGTTGTTTCTAAAAGTACTTGAGATATTATCCAATATTAATAAATTTACGGTTAAATGTAAAAATTTTAGATAGTTAAGAAACCTTACGTTAAAAGTTTTTTTTTTTTTTTCTTTCCTAATACAATGACAAGTAGCTTTTTCATTAGAAACAATTATAAGATACAAACTATAATTTCATAAGATTGGAGTAGAGATGATGTAACCATTAGTCCATTTGCTCATTTCGTTTATTTAGATATAAAATGTTGAATATAGTTATCTTAATGAAGTATATATGTGTGTGAATTTGTTAATTTTTCAATTAATAAAACTTCACCAAAAGTTCAATGCATGTAAAAATACTAGTATTGTATTATGTTTTTTTTGCATACAATATTGAGTTTTAGTTAACAAACTAGTTTTTGATCTGCGCTTTGAAAGCACGGCATTCACTTTTTGGTATGATTTAGTTCAAAAAGAGAGATCTAATGATGATATGGATTGTTATTATAAAAAACTATAGTAAAGAACAAATATTTTCATTACTAATGTAGTAGCGATATAGATTGTCGATGCTAACAAGAAATTTAGTTTCTCCTACCATATATATATATATATATATATATATATGTCACGAGTTAAAAAATAATACGATTTAAAGTCAATTCATTTGTATTACTGTTGTTCGATTTATTATTATAGAACTCATATAAAAAATTTATAAATACATAATAGTTCTATATATTAAAAAATTTCATAGTTTTATTTTTCTTGTATTTATATTTTTAATTTTTTATAAGCGATATGCAATATTTTTAATATTGGACCGGTTCGCGAGTCAAATCAGGTTTGATCTCAAACCGGAAATGTAGCTGAGTTAGATAAATAATAAACCAAAAAATTAGATCGCTTAAAAGTCCAGATTAAACCGTTAAAAAACCAGAATTCAAACCCGTTCAATTCTTAAACATGATATTTATTTTATTTTATTAATTATTATAGTTTTTGGGAAAATTTTACTTTTAATTTTTTAAAATATTATGATTTTAAGTATTTTGTTTAATATTTTACGATAATATATTTATTCTCGGATATAATATTATTTTTCAATAATATATTTATTCTTGATTATAATATAATCTGTAAAAATATCATTAAACCTGATCGAACCGTTAGACCATAACGATCTATGGCCTAAAAACATCAAATATTATACGTATTTAATAATTTAAAATTTTTTATTTTTGTAAGTTTTAATAAGTAAATTTAATTTTAAATATTTTTTACTAGAAGTCTATAAAAAGGGAAAGAATAATAATCACTATTTAACTAAAAGAATTAGTGGATAGAATTCTGACCAAAAAAAAATCAGTGGATAGAATAATCAAGTTATCCTACTATATATTAAAAGAGAAGTAAGATTAGTTGTTAATTGCTACGTGTAATTCATACGTTCATTTGAGATTTAGTTTTTTTAATTTGATTGGTTGGTAAATTTTAATTTTCACCATTTTTTTCAATTTTTCGACAAAAAAGTAATAAATAACATTTAACCTAATAATTGTAGATTATACAATTTAGGTAACCTAATTTAATTATTTGTATGCATTTTCTATAAAAAAGGAAATATTTTAATACATTTATATTGATCGATTATTCCGGTGTACAAATTATGGTAACAAATAAAACGCATATGAAAATTATCTACATAGTTTACATAAACATACAATGTAATTAAAATATAAATAATATATTTTTAAATCATAAATAACGAATGATTAAATGATGGAAGTATCTCATTACTAAAATAATATTTTTTCCATTGAAATTTATTTGACATTAAATTTAATATTATATTTAATCTTCTTATACCACTATTTTAATAATGTATAAACGGATTGTAAAATACTTAAATTTAAAATCATCTTATATCAATTTTCATAAAAGTTATTAACAATAAAAAATATAACGTTAAAAAAAATATTTTCCATATAAAAAATGAAATATATTATATATAGTTAATGTACATATTTAATAGATTTTCTAATTGTAACATTATATAATTAATTTTTGAAAACAAAAGGAAAAAACTAATTAATTTTCGGTGATATACGGAATTTATGATATATGGCTAGAATGTTTATAGCAATTTATATTTATTGAGTAGTAAATGTTTGTTTCCTAAACAAAAATCTAATTACCTTGTTCTACAAAACTTATTCTATATAAATGTGGGGTTACTAAAAATCTACTAGATATACCCAGTGGAAAGTTTTAGTCAGAATAGGTTTTACCTTTCCCCTTTTGCTATTTTGTTCGAAGCTTAATAAACTAATAAAGATGATGACTATTTTGTGTCTCTGTATGATCATCAATACAAGTGCTATAGAAGAGGTCCCTATCGTGTTAGGTAAACCTCAGACTTATATGAACTTCAGCGGTGAATCGGTTTGTGTTTTATGTTTCTCAAATTTTTCTTCTCATAACTTTGCTAAGATTGGCAGCATAATTGTAAATCCCCTGACACTCTTCTGTTGTCATTTAAAAGGTTGGATCTTTACCTTCACACTATCAAGTACCAATGCGTCACATTTTACTGGTAAAATTTCCGACTTTATCATCCTTAGAAATCAGAAGAATGATTCAATTGAACCTTTTTGTTTAATCTACATATGAGTTTCTCCTTTTTAGATTTACGATGAGATGACTTTACCAAATTGGGTTTTGAGACGACAACTGAAAGGAGGTCAAGGCTATCACTACGGATATGTATGTACCTATTGAATATCTAAGTCCCTTGTCTATTAACTGAGTGATTTATGTAATTGTCAAAGAGTGAAGAGTGTAATGGAGCATTTGGATGGTTGTCGAACCTTTCCTCGTTTAAGCATATGTACTATTTTTGCTTAGAAAATCGAGATTATCCTTTGTTTCTCTATCTCAAACTTTTGTTTTGTTGATTTTTGCCAGGCATTGGTAATCCACCTGATATAAAATCTTTCTTCTTCAGAAGTTTAGTCCATTAGAACGGAGACAGATCGATGAAACACTCCACCAAGGAAGTGAAGCAGTGAAGACTCTTGTGCTCAATGGATTCAATCAAGGAATCTCAAGGTTTAATCTTGTGCAGAAGTATAAATTCCACAAAGTATAAAATGAAATTACTATGAAAAGAAAACTAACACAGGAAGCAACAAACGGAAAAGTGTTAGAGATTCATATTGGTTCAGCATTTTCACAAGTTATCTCAAGTTCTAGAGATCGATTCTATCGCTCTCGCTACTGGTTATAAAAGCGATGTCCCTTCATGGCTTAAGGTAATAATTTTTTTCAGATTTTTGTCTCCGAAAAAACTGATAATGACAGTTAGCAGAAGTTTGGTAGAAGTTGCACTAACTGTTGTTTGGTGGATGGTTTATTTTGTGGAAAGGAGAAGCCAGATTGTATGCAGTTGGATTCACAAGAAGATGACTCGAAGGTGCATCGCTTGATGCAATGAGTGTGGCTAATCATATAGTTAACTGTTGGAAAGAAGAAACTAAGCAACATACTAAAACTTTTACTAATCGTCACCGTCGTTGTATCTCACACTTTTGACCCTAATTAGTGTGTTGTCATGTGTAAAAATTCAAAGAGATAAGCCCACTCCATAAACTTAAATCTCAAAAAGAAAACGGTGGAATAACATTTTGAGGTTTCTTTTGTTGCAAGGAATGTGTAGCTTTCAAACTTATGTAATGTTCTTTTTTGTGTTTTGTAAGCTTTAAACTCAAAAGTTTTTCTCAATTACAACCAAATACGATGAATCAAGAACAAAGAGACGCATCAAGTTTGTAAAAAACGCTTACACAATATTCTTCTGAGGAAGACGATTATCAATCACAAAATGTCGTTGATGTCATACTAAAATGGGTATTTTAATGCAATGTTTTTGAGAGAACTTTTGTAACTTATCATAAGATGTGGCTTTCAAACTTATGTAATGTTTTTAGAGAACTTTTTGATGATTTTTGCATTTTTTAAATTATAAAATATAAAATTTTAATGACTTTCCATATCACATAGTCATTGATATTTTATCTCAATATCATCGAAATATTATATATATATATATAGATTAAACTTTCTTTATAGTAACAATTGTAATCGTTAAAAAGAAAATAATAGGCAAATCCTTTCTATATATTTAAAAAGAAGTCATTTTATTGAAAATTGTGTACATGACACTCATACATCCTTTTTAGAATAAAACATCTGAATCTGATTGGTTGGTAAGTTCTGGAATTTCTTTTATTTTTTAATAATTTAATTCTATCAAATTAAAGAAAAGTAAATCATGAACCAATTTGAATCTATTGCCAAACACTCATACTAATATTAAATAAAAAGGTTATAAAGTATAGGTTAAACATTTACTTATCAAAAGTTTAACAAACATATGAACATCTATGGGTGGGGAAAATGCACAGAACCGAAGAATCAAACCGAACATATAAATGCTAAATATCTACATGGATCCTAAGCTCTTAGAAATGAAGAACCGAAATTGAACTTAGAACTGAACGAGGACCCAAAATATTCAACAATAACATTATAAATTGATAATATATATTATATTTATATCCAAAATAATAAAAGTATTCGGTTATTTAACTATTTTAATTATATTTATAGAAATTAAACTACTTTTTACACAATTGAATAATCGATTTAATTTTTATTTTTTGGTAACTCGGGGAAATATATAAATCTAATTGTAGTCTGATTTCATAATGGTTCCTAAATTTAGGAAAAGAATCGAACCAGGACTGGAAGAACCCAATCAGAACTGGACCGAATTTTGAAAACACTCGAATGGTTTCTAAACCTAACTACCCTAAGATCCAAAGAACCAAATCGGAATCGAATCAAATACTTGAACGTTTATCCATACGAACATCTTTAAAATTATAAGTAACATGATTTAAACAAATTTTTGATCCGCGTAAATTTTATCCTCAAATAACGTTATTTTTTCCTAAAATTTTCATGTCTGCATCGGGCGCGGACCCGTTACCTAGTTAAACTATATATGCATAGCTAATACTAATATAAGAGTAAATTGATAATATCACACGATTTTTATGCGTTTTAGTAGTATAGATTTCGATAGATTATAAGAGATATCTTATTATATAAAGTTGAACGCGTTCGACGTGAACGTGACACGTAAGCAAATTGTAACTCACAAGATTTCGACATATGTCAATGTTTAATTTAGATCGTGACATGTGTCAATCTAGAAATAGAAATTAATATAAACTTTCCGATTATGGGTTATTTACTTCTTAAAAGATATAATTTAACAAAAAAAAAGAAAATTGGCTTATTAAAAAATTAAATAACAGGAAACTGTATAATCTTAAAAGAAAAGTTATAAAATACACATAAATTCTATAATGTATAACACTGAAAAATTATAATCTAATACATGTAAGAATAATTAAGGCTCGGAATATAAGTTTTTAAAAACAATTGATGTTTATTCAAATCTTTTTTACGTAATATGAAATATATAATTTATTTAATGACACTCTCTTCATTTAAAAATATTGTTATTTATAATTTTTCAGTAATCTAAGATAATCTAAGAATTTTTTATTTGTGGTAAATATACAATAAATAAAAAACCAAACGTATATTTTAATCTATAATTTATTTACACGAGACAGCGGATGATTTAAAGAGGATTTAATATAAACATGTAAACTATAATTATGCATGTTATTAATTTTAAACACTAAATATTTATTTTTACTCGTGTATCACGCGAGTACTTAGGGCATTTCCAATGTAAAACTCTATTTTTCCTCCAAAGTGGAGTAACTCCATAATGAAGTTGAATTTTACTCCAATTCTACTTCATTTTGGAGTGACAAATGGAGTAATGAACAAACAAAAATATATTACTCCATAAATGGAGTAAACCCACCTTTTACTCCATTATGGAGTAAAAATTGAGTGGAATTGGAACATTTTTTATTTCAAATTACATTTTACTCCATTATAGAGTAAAAAATGGAGTGTGGTTGGAGATGATCTTATCTAGTTAAATGAAAGAATTGAGAATTTTAAGGGGTGGCATGAAACGTCGTCGTTGTATACTCCCGCTTGGGCCGCTCCCCTTGATTTCAAATATTTTATGTTCTTGTGTTGAAAATTTTATTGGATTCGTGTACTCACGCTCCAACACTCGGCGCGTGACGTTTTCAGTGAAGTCGTTCTACAATGAGGCATGGCACGTACGCAAAGTCCATCGTTGTCGCCGCCCCACGTGGCAGCTGTCGAAATTAGCTTATTTTAGGATCAAATCTAATAATTATGACTAATCTTATTGATAATCACTTTCTATTTAATAATATATATTTTTAATTCATATGAACCCTGTATTTTTATTGTACTTCGTTATATTTCTTTAACTTCTCACGTTTTCAGAAACACCACTTTCTAATGTTTAGTCATCGTCCCATCGATGCAAAAAGTTGTATGGAATCCATAAAAAATCTATTACACTTTTTCTTTAGTGTACGAGAATAATCTGGTATAAATCTTCATGTATCAATATTTTATATAAAAGAATCTTTTATCAAACTTGTTGGAGGAGGTGGTTAACACCCGGATCCGGTTAGAAGTAAACCGACACGAAGATCGATTAGAGGACCAATATGCGGACGGCCGTCAGGGCCCACCTAGAAGTATCCGGCCCAACTCAAAAGAGAAAAGAGAAGGCCCATGAAATTCAAAGCTAAAAGAAATCAAAACTGAAGAATCGACATTAACGAGAGGAGTAAATGCGCAATAACTCGGGAGTTACAAGAGCTGGAGGAGTATAAAAGAAAAAGGAGGAGATTGAAGAAAGGGACCGAGTTTTCTTTCTAGAAATTGAGCTTGAAACTCTTGTGGAATTTCGATTACAATTCAATAAAATATCATCCTTTCTTTAGTGTATTACGACAAATCTTACACCCCGTATTCTGTGTGGATTCTAGATCCATCAATTGGCGCTAGAAGGAGGGGGGCTTGCTTCCGCCTTGCTACATCAACCGACCGTGTAAGTTTTACGCTGACTTTACTTTCTCGTATTCCGTCTTCCTTGTTATTTGCTTTCAGGTTAGTATGTCGGGAAACAACGGAGCCGATGGATCAACCAACCCCACTCTCCTAGGAGTTCATGGAGATAACAATACCAGGCGGACTCCCGAGGTTCAAGACCA
>OVAN01006686.1:195-20868 GCA_900406275.1 Anastatica hierochuntica
CTCTCTCTCTCTCTCTCTTTCTAGGTTTTGTGGCAAACTCTCTTCCTCTCCTCCATTTCTTCTCCTTTTGTAAGTGGTGGGAGTTGAGATTAGGGTTTGCCCTAATGGACTTGAGCTTTTTTCTTTTATTGATGGATTAGGTCCTTCACATATATATATATATATATATATATTCATGGGAAATTGGGTGTATAAACAAAATAATAATAATAATAATAATAATTAGCAAACTAACATTTGAGTAAGACAAAGGCATATATTCTTCATTGTTCTTACTTTGCCTTTCTGACATTTTGACATTTTTTTGTTATTCAGAATACTTAGTCGCGCCAAAATAGTTGGACTAAACGATATAGTATGATTATTTCGTTTAATTCACAATATATATATATATATATATATATATATATTCAACTCAAAATTATTCCTTTTGTATTTTTCATTCACAAATCTAAAATAGTACATTATTTTGTTATATATAAATAAGTCAAAAATTCCAATTAGTTCATTCAATATTCTATACTTACATCATCTAACTATTACTTATTCCTTTCATAACAATTACGTGACCCCATTATAATTTTAAATTTCACATTTCTTTTGATACTATGAATTCATTTATGAGATATGTATAATTTAATTTCATTTTTTTTCTTTACCACATTTTATTTTTGCTTACCATTTGTTTTTAGTTACTATATCATAAATATTAAAATGGTAGTGATATGTTGAAGTAGACCGACTATTCAACCTTATTTTTGAATCATCTTCTGATATTTTTTATTTTTGACTTTTTACAAAATATGAATCAGTTCTGAAAATTCAAAATACATCTAATAGACAAAAAATTAGTATTTTTTGTATACTTCAAGTTTTCACATAATAATTTTTTAACCTAAAAAATTAGAATGAAAAATAGAGTGAAGTTGGTTAATAGAAAGAGAAAATAAAATTTGAAAACATATTAAATGATTAAATAATATCATCTTAGACTCCGTTTTAAAGGTACGAAAGTAATGTTGCCCTTAAAGTATAGTTAGATACTTAGCTTTTAATTATACCTACCTATATTCTTAATTAGTTTTTAGAAGTTGGTTATATAGCTAATTAACTCTATATTCTTCTTTTAAATTTATTGTTTTGCATTAAATTTGTAAACATGGTCGATTATAAAAAGTTTCAAGCTTCCATTTCACCATTACTATAACTTCCACCCGCTTGGATCTCAAAGATGAGCGTTCTCCACATCTCAAGTACAAACATGTATGCTTAGTGCAAACCATCTTCTGATCCTATGGTTCCAAATTTGAAAATTTCTAAGGCAAATGTTGATTTGTTAGAAGATAGAGAATTTTATCGTATAATAGTAGGAATGTTGATGTATCTAACTATTACAAGGCATGCCATAACTTTTTCTGTTAACAATTTATGTCAAAACTCTTATGCACCTAGAACACTTCATCTGCAAGTTGTCTATAAAGTTTGACAATACATAAAAGAGATTACTGGTTAAAACATTTTCTGTTCAGTTGAAGATGATCTTACGCCAAAGGACTTTGTTTATTCAGATTAGACTTCATGTCTTGATAGTAGGAGATTAACAACTAAGCACTTCAAGATCTTCTGCAGGAGAATATTACTATAGGTCATTGGCACTTGCAACTAGTGAAATGATGTGGTTGATAACTTTGCTTAAAGATCTTCGGGTTTTTTAATTTAGGTGTGCCTATCTTTTTATCTGATAGCACTACATTAATATACAATGGTACAAATCCCAATATTTTTCACAAAAAGACCAAGCACATTGAGTTGGTTTGCTACATGGTTCGCGAGAAATTGAACAAAAATCTCATGAAGACACTACATGTGAGAACAGAGGATCAAGTAGCTGAAATTTTTACTAAACCTTTGTTTCCTCATTAGTTTGAGCATCTCAAATCCAAGATGAACATAAGTAATATATACTGCTCATCATGAGGGAGCCTATCAAAGTGAACCAGACTTGTTTCAGCTCACATTGCATTACCTGTTTAATTAAATTTGTCTGAATTTGATACAACTCTAATAATTGTATACTTTGTCTTCTTCATTCTCAATTAATACGAAAATATATTCCAACAAGCTTTCCCTCTATTTAAATATCATTCTCTATTTTGTAATAAACATCGCAACTTTAACATTTAATATTGATTGCAACAACTCAAGTACCTGACAGGCTTTCATGTATGTCAAGTGTTGAACATAATGAAATCAACCAAAATAAATGTCAGAATAGCCAGGAGAGAGCTCTGATCCCCAGAGGAAAATGAGGAACTGATAGTCTTGTCCCTTGATCTCCAAAGGCCAAACATTGGCAGTACCAGCAGGAAGTAACACAAAGCTACAAAAAGGGTCCGGACCAGAACCTTTCAGTAAGGGAAATGGGTCATGAGACGCATTTTAGACAATATCAAAGACAAGTCATCAGGCAAATTAACTCATGGTTTGGAAGGACCATACCAAATCATAGAAGTGAGAGCTTCGGGCATATAAGCTACAAGATAGGTACATAAAAAATTCAACCAAACAAATGGAACGCGTTACCTAAAATCCTATTACTTCTAAGAAGGCCCCGACTCTATGACCATTACCTTAGATACGTTTTTTCTTGTGCTTTTTTGAAATTTCTTCTATTAATCTTGCACTTACTAGTTGTAACGATACTATTGTGTCTACGGACGAATCTATTCAATAAAATTGATTGATTTCTTACAAAGAAAGCTAGTAGAAAACAAGGGGCAAACGAGTTAGCTAACTATCTCTCACCGAAAGAATAGTAAAATGATAACAAATCCTTAATCAAAACTAGTAAAACGCTAAGAAACTTTGCTTAAAAAATGGGGGAAACACCCTAAAAAAGAAAGCAAGAGGAAAAACTATTTATCCCTCCTTAACAAATAGCAGAACACCTAAGCACCGAGTGTTGAGCATGACGTATTATTGCTTTCTCTTTCTTACCAAAATTTACTCGCAATATTTGGGCGCCAAGTGAAAAAATTTTGCGGGAACCCTAAATTTTGCGAGGAACACTCGCAATTTCCTCGCAAATTAAAAAAATTCCTATTGGACCATCCAAAATTGCAAGAAAGTTGCGACGAATTTGCGACGAATTTACGACCAAATAAAAATCCCATATATATGCAACCTCACCCTTTCCTCTCATTTGCTCAAATCAAACAATCTCTCTAACATTCTCTCTCTCTCTCTCTCTCTCTCTCTCTCTCCCCCCCCCCTTGGAAGCTCCCATCCTCTCATTTTCATCCAAAATGGTTAGTATTCAATTTTATACTTAAAAGATAGTAATTGTTAGCTTTAGGGTATTTAGGCCTTGTAATTAGTATATTTAGGTGGTTTAGATAGAAAATATGTAGATAACCGCCTAAAAGTTATAAAATTACTTTGAATTAGGATTAATTATAATCAAATTTTTTAGAAGATATTATTTATGATAAAAACATTACAAAATTTATAAAAAAAATTTATGTTGCTTTATTATTGAATATTTTTTAATAAAAAATTCTAATTAACATTTTACTAAAATACTTAAATTAGTTAAATATAAAGGCGGAAGATGCATCGTACCGGGATTTTCTACAGCAGTCCTCTAGGTTTGCACCGGGCTCCAGGAGAGGAGTTCCAGAGACGTTACCATCTCAGCAACAGGCACCAGCGGTCCCACCACCACGACCACCCGGTATGACCCTGGAGGATCTACTTCATAGTCTAAGTCGGGCGTCTTTGTCGCTTCTTCACCCCGACTGACCTCCGGGGACACTATGGAAATTTAAAGAATTTTATTTTTTTAATTCATATAAAGTATATAGTTTTTTTACTAATCAATTAATTTTTTTTTGTTTCAGGTTCGACGATGATGGGTCCATTGCACAGTCTATCACAAAGATCTTTCAGCGCCGCTATTATGCGTTGTACACCAGCTGAATCAAGACTCCTCACACGGCTGTCCAGTGTTGGTATGTGACGTTCGTGGTAAGTTTTTCAAATTTGTAATGTTTTTAAATTTATTTATTTTTAAACATTTACTTTAAATATTTAAAGCAAACCTACAACTGGGATTATGCTTACAACGAACGGATGCACGATATGTTTAAGACAAAACTCAAAGCGCGTCTCACCGATCAATTTAGCCGCTGGAAGAAGAACTGACTAAGAGATCCGGAGTGAAAGCCGATCTGGATGGACCCAGACGTTTGGGTCCGGTTAGTCCCTCACTGGTAGGGGCCGACCCACCTAGCGAAGAGCCAGCGGTGTGTCTAGGCTTCAAAGAACCCTGAGGCACAGAGGAACGAGGCGACGCACGCTGTCGAACGTGACTCATTCAGGGCTAAGGCCCGAAAAATTGTAAGTTTAAATTTTTCAAACTTTTTTTTAATAATTAAATAAATTAATAAATTTAGGATTATTAGCTTACTTAGAAAATTGTTAAATGTTTAACTTCTAATTAAGGCTAAGGAGTAGCAGTCTGACACTCCCGATCTTCTAGCAGTGCTAGAAGAGACGAAAAAGAGGTCGGACGACACTTTCGTCGACGCGAAGTTCGAGAGCCTCTGCCGTGAGGTCTAATCGCAGATCGATGAGGTCGAGATCCAACTTTCAATGGAGAACTCGTATAGCTCGATCGAATCTTCCGTGCTTTCGCACTTTGAGAAGAACAAGATTTTTCGCTAAGATTAATAGTAAAATATTTTTAATACAATATTATTAGGATTAATTTTTATTTAAATATTTAATTATGTTTATTATTTTATATTTTAGGCCGCTTCCCGGTTGAAAGACCGATTTTTTGGGGTTGGTTATCTGCAGTCAGAGGCCTCTTCTGTAGCCTAGGCATGACCATAACCTAACCGTAATCGTATTTCAGACCGTAACCGTTACGTTTTCAAACCGTAACCAGACTGTAACCGTATGAAACGGTTACAATCATAACCGTCAACCATAAAAATAAATTAGTTATGGTTAACCGGAATTTTTAGCTGTAGTTAACCGTAACCGTATTCAAACCGTCGGTTAACCATGAGATTAACCGTAAAATTGTAGCCGTAACCTATTTTTCAAAAAATTATATATATATACACACATTTTACGTGTACTCTGTTAATAACAATTTGCAAGAATCGTATGCATCCACAAAAATTGATCGATACCACTATTTTCATAGTCCATAATTCATAGTTCGGTTATCACTTTCATTAGCATTAGGATATTGATAGCGATGTATCTACGATGAGATACGAAGATAGTGAATATTTTTTTGTCAATAAATTATTGATATTTCACTCTCTTTATTTTAAATAAATTTTTATTTTAGATATTTACCAAAATTATTTGTAATTAAATATTTAGATAATTGAAGAACTTGCAGCTATTGGACAGCAATGAATATAAAAAAATAAAATTAGTTTACTCCAAATTAAAATGTATGATTAAATATTTGATGATGCAATTATAAATCACGTTTTATCATCAAAACTATGATAAATAAGAACTCCATTTATTTTGGTGTAGAAAAATATAATAAAAAAATTTCCTTGAATTTAACATTAAAATTTCAAAACATATTTTCTAATGCAATTATAATTATTAAGTTAGCTAATTTTATTAATCTTATCAAAATAATTTTTTTAATATAATAATAATTAAATTTATTAGCCGTATCTTAATTAATTCATAACCGTAACCGTTTAACCATAACCGTATTTAACCGTAAACGTTTTAACTGTATATTAAATAGTTAAAGTTAAGCATTTTTTATAACCGTAACCGGTGGTTAATCAATCTTAACTGTAGTAACCGTAACCGTGGTCATACCTACTGTAGCCTCCGGTGTTCCGCGTTCCCGCGTCAACCCAAGCGATCTTGAGGAGAAACTCGAGAAGGCTAAGGCAGCGCTTGTGGAGACTCGACAAGAGATTATCGGTGCTCGGACCGAGATGACCGGCTACAAAGAGCAAATTAGCGCTCATTCTGCTATGTTCGATTATATAACAGGGAATGATCCCGGCTTCGCCGCTTTATTGTGGGACCGGACACAACAACAATAGCAAGACGAGTAGCATCTCGAGGACCTTTATATTTTAGGTTTTTATTTATTTTAGTTTTGTAAAATATTTTAAAAATATTTTATTTTAATTTGTAAAATATTTTAAAAATATTTTATTTTAAATTTATTTACTTTTTAATTTAACATTAATTTTATATTTTATTTTAATTTTATTATAAATTTTAATGTAATTTAATTATAAATTTAATGTAAAATTATATAGAAATTGCGATGGATTTGTAAGGGATCCCTCGAAATATCCTAGCAAACATTTTGCGAGGAAATTACGATGAACTCTCGCAAATCCTCGCAAAATCCTCGAAAATTATTTGCGACTGATTTACGAGGGATTCTCACAATTCCTCGCAAATCTTTTTTGTGACTGATTTACGAGGGATTCTCGCAATTTCCTCGCATATCTTTTTGCGACTAATATACAAGGGATTGTCGCAAATCAGTAGCAAAGATTAACAACTGCGTATTCGCAATTCTCTCGCAAATTTTTCCTCGCAGATTCCTCCCAAATTTGCGACGAATCTGCGATAAAAGAGATCCCTCGCAATTTTGCGAGGAAATTACGAGGAAACCGGAATCACGACTAACGATTACCGACCGGTTTACTTTCCTCGCAAATTGGTATTTGTGACCAAATGGCGAGGAAATCCTTCCTCGATAATGCCTTGTTTTTTTGTAGTGAATTGTATACTTTGTCTTCTTCATTCTCAATTAATACGAAAATATATTTCAACAAGTTTTCCCTCTATTTAAATATCATTCTCTATTTTGTAATAAACATCGCAACTTTAATGTTTAGTATTTATTAAATCAACCAAAATAAATGTCAGAATAGCCAAGACATATCTCTCATCCCTAGAGGAAAATGAGGAGTTGATGGTCTTGTCCATTGATCTCCAAAGGCCGAAAATTGGCAGTACCAGCAGGAAGTAGCATAGAGCTACAACAAAAAGGTATGAACCAGAACCTTCCAGTAAGGGGCATGGGTCTTGAGACGCGGTTTAGACAATATCAGGGAAAAGGCAGTATGCAAACTAGCTCATGGCTTGGAAGGCCCATACCAATCATAGTAGTGAGAGGTCCGAGGCATGTAAGCTATAAGATAGGTACATAAAAATTCAACCAAACAAATGGAACGCATTACTTAAAATAATATTACTTCTAAGATGGCCTTCGGCTCTATGACCATTACGTTAGATACGGCTTTTCTTGTGCTTTTTTTTGAAATTTCTTCTATTAATCTTACGCTTACTAGTTTTAATGATATTACTGTGTCTACGGAAGAACTTATTCAATTAAAGGGACTGATTTCTTACAAAGAAATCCAGTAGAATACAAGGAGCAAATGATTTGGGTAACTATCTCTCACTGAAAGAATAGTAAAATGGTAACAAACCCTTAATCAAAACTAGCGAAACACTAAGAAACTCTGCTTAAAAAACTGGGAAACACCCTCAAAAAGAAAGCAAGAGGAAATAACCAAGCGCTAAACCCTTTTGAGCAAGACGTATTGTTCCTTACTCTTGCTTACCAGGTCGAAAATAACAAAGTGCTAAACCCTGAGCAGGAATCAACCATGCTTACTCTTTGCTTACCAGGCCCCAAATAGTAAATCGCTCGGTCCTGAGCAGGAAGCATCGTAAAAACCTTCTTCCCAAACATAGGAAGCAAACAAGACTCGTGATTGCACCTCCCTGAGATTCACACCAACACAAAGCAAAAGACTAATAGTGGCTTACCTGCATGAAGCAGAATTCAACAAATATATTGATAATGGTCACCCAAGTGGGACAAAATAGAAAAAAAAAACTTAAATGTTGCACAAAAAACAAAGAAACAAGGTTCAAAAAGGGGAATCGATGTACTCCGACCCTAAAACAAGTGGCCCAAAAAAGGGAGATCTCAAGAGTCTCAACAAAAGCTAGTGGCCCACCATAGGCAGAATGCGAAAAGGTTCAAAGAGAATCAGAGGCCAGAAGCCCATGCAAGGGCAAAGGCATAAAGCAAGAGGTCCATCTGGACCAGAGATAAATGGCCAGCCAAAAGAAAACCTAAAAGAGTCACTATTAAATTATTTTCAAAGAAGTTGCTAACCAAAGGCAGATGACAAACAAAAAAGAATTTAAGAGAAGCATATATATAAAAAGCCACCGAGGGCCCGAAGACGAGTTCTAAAAAGCCCTGAAAGGCAGCAAAGATTAAGGTCGGAAAGGCCATAAAAAGTCTTACATAAACCCACAGGGGGTACAACAAAGCCCACGCAGGGAAAAACACTAGTTCTAAAAAAACTCATAAGGGTGAAAGCATGATAAAATAATTTTTTGAGCTGGACAAGATCAATCGGCTGGGTCTGGAGTAGGTAACTTCTTGGCATTGGCAGTGGCGTCGGCTGGGGTCGAGGCATATAGGACAGGCGGAATCGGAATCTCATCCACAAAAGTAGGAGTTGGCATGTGATTCACCTTTGCCTCTGTCTCCATCATCAACTTGTAATTGGGAAACTCATCCCCAAGGTTCCACGAGTCTACGCTTCCCTTGAACTAGTCACTCACCATCTCCCAGCGCCCTACAATTTTTGCGCCACTGACCACCATTGCAATCTCCTCAGAGAAGATGATAACCTTAGCCTTAAGCTTAGCAACCTCCTTCTCAAGAGCAGCTTTCTCTCATTCAGCGCATGGGCACGATCCGACTCTTTCTGGTTCATGGATTCCAACCCCATGGTCAAGCTCTTAATTTCCTTCAGCTCTTTCTCCGAGTCGTACAACTTGTCCTTCTCCGCCTTGAGCTTGAGGATGTAATCCTCTACCATGGCCCTCCCTACTGGTTGCTGAAGCAGTCGTTGAAGAAATCTTGACCTCTGCATGATGAAGGAAAGCAGTCATCTGGCACAAAAAGAAAAAAGTCATTACGCATCATAGCAAGTAAAAGCGCATAAAGCAAGAAAACAAAATTTACCTTCAACATCTCCATCTGGAGATGAAGGAGCATCCCGATGCAATTAGAACCTTAGAAGGAGACATTTACCATAGGAAAGACCCGATCCTTCAGTTGCTCCAAGGCATCATTTAACTAAGTGGGAGAGAAGGAGTAAAACTTGGTGCTTACGCCTTTATGATTCTTGGCCTGGGAAGAAGAGGCATACAAGTTCTATTGTGCCTTCCTCTTGGTTGTAGTTGTCGGGGTCTCTAAGATCTCCACGTCCTCAAAAGTAGACGTCCTGATTCGAGATCCAATCTTTGTTGTCCTAGCCACCTTGGCTATCTTGAACTCCTCTAATGCATTAGATGCCGACTCTGCCATATTTCCTAGCCCAAGAAATCAACAAATCAGCCAAAGGTCAGGGGAAAAGAAAGTCAAAGGGCGGAAGGATGGAAACTAAACCCAAACACTGCTCTTAGGTAACGCCTATGGGCTCAATAGGAAGGTGATCTTCCTTTCCTCAATCGGGATCTCAACTGCTCTTTCTACCTTCTTCTTTCCTCTTTAGACCTCATCTCCTGGAACCACTCCAAAGCAAAAAGGAAGGGTGATTAGAATTTGAGCCAGAGAAAAACTCAAGTACAACGACTCATCCTAGACCTACCAATACGTTTCCAGAGAGTAGAGAACCCTGGTTTGAGCCCCACATGCTTGAAGAGAAACTTCCGGTTGCACTGCCCTGAAAAGGCGACACCTTTCCTATCCTCTTTAACAAGCTCCTTGACTATCGTATCACTTCCACTAGGATGGAGATAGTAACGCCCCTCACCAGGGAAACCGGAGAAAACTAGTAAAAGTACAAGAGCTCGTCAATGCCCAAGTCAAACTCGTGTAAGTCATTAAGCATTTGGAGAGCCATCAGGATCCTCCACGAGGGAGGATTAAGCTTAGAAGGGCAGATTTCGAAGTTATTGGCCACCTCAATCATAAGAGCAGAGACTTCAGCCTTCACTTCTGCCTCCAAGTAGCCCTCGTATAGGGCAATCTCATCCCTGGGGCATGTAGATGCTAGTTTGCTTTCGCTTGGGACCCTGAGAACCATCTCTGAGGGTAGGGAATATTACTATCTCAGAGCTCCCTGATGTTTCCCCTCAACAATGGAGCATGGACCAATTTTGAGGATAGGAAGAGCAGGAGAACAACTAACGGGAGGTGGCGCTTGACCAAAGTATTGTTGACTACCTGAGGACTCGTCGGAGGTAAAAGAAGAGCTCACCTACACGAGATGCCTTTTATGAACCCTAGCCCCGACATATGAAGATGCAACAAAGGAAAATTTGTCTAGGAATTCGACATTCTACTTGAGACGAGTCCTGACCTTAGATTGCAGACTCGAAAAAAAAGACCCTTGAATCCTATGAAACCCTAGATCCTAACGAATCCTACGGAACCCTAGGCTAATAATGAAAAAAGGAAAGGGACGAAACTATACCTGGATTCACAAATATTGAAAGCAAGAAGCGAAGGCGGAAAATTAGAGAGTAGCGACTGGGAAAAGAAAGATAACATGAAGAAAGCTAGAAAATGGCGGTGGAGAAGAGAAAAGAAAATGGAGGAAAAATATTAAGTATCGAAAGAGGAGAGAAATGAAAAGGAAAGAGTCCATGCACAACAATTAGGAGCAGATCTCGGAGGATCTTCCTTCTCTTTATCAAAATTCTCGAGATCAAATCCAACGGTCCAAATCTTCCTACCGTTAGCGAGAAAAGTTGCAAGCTTCCATGCAATCTTCAAATCAAAACCCAGACAATGGGAGCAGCAAGTCAGAGGCCAATAACCAAGACAACGCTCCCAGAGTTAAAGGGTTAAGGAAGGGCGAGTTAATTTTTCCTGCCAAAATACAAGGAAAGCATGTTATTCTCCAGCTTCGGATCGAACTTCGGCATTAAGGGACAAATTGTTGGGAGTATTTTGGACCTTGGAAAATCCTCTTGGTTTAAGAGCAGTATGATTGCTCGAGTCAAAAGCAGTGGAATTCCAGGAAGCATGACGCAGGGCACCGGGATTATGTCTTTGGGCAGGAAGCCGGAGGTATCTTCCACTCGGTAAAGGGAACCTAAAGGAAAAAGGAAATAAACCTAGTATCTATAGATATGCACGGATTTTCCTAATTCTAAAGGGATATCCACCGACTTTCTACTATAAATACTAGACCTAAGGGTCCTCATAATTGATTCACAAAAATCCTAGAGACTATACAAAAAATTAAGAGAATACGACGATTATAAGGGTTTATACACCCGAATTGCATTGTAACCTGCTTTCTCTTGATAAATAATACAAAGTATCTTCTCCTTTCGCTTTTTCTTTGTCAATATCTCTTGCTTCCGTAGTCTTACAAAGAACCATCCCAAAAAGGTCCATAACAGTGACCATGTAGTCTTAAACCATACTAATACCTTCTCTAGGTGATACTAACACTCAGAACATTTCAAACTCTGTTCCAACACCAAACAAAGAAAAACTCTATTAGCAAAGACCAAACTTGATCTTGACTACCTCGACAAACGAAGGTTTTGTGATGCTTCTTGTTGTGGACTCATGGTTATAGATTTTGATGGTGAGTTGAGTCAAACAAAGAAATGTGATAACCAAGCCAGAGAAAACACAAACACACACTTACAATGTAGAATCTAAGCAAGTTTTAAGAACACAAAAGACCTAACAAAGAATTTCTCTCTTTATTAATCTTTAGGAAAATATCTCAAAACCTAAAGTTCACACACAAAACTCTCAATCTTAATGTTCTCTAACACCCAAAACCTTAAGACATCGATGACTTATTATATAGCTAACAAAATATTAAAACCAATTCCCAAATCAACTAAGATTAGTTTCGATATCTCCTAAACTAATACTTTTACTTATTTCTTTAAGTTAAATTTCCCTTTCTTTAGCTTGAGATGCAAGTCTCGTCTTCAAGCTTAAACCAAAAATCTCTCCCTTAAGCTTGAACTCATGCTCTCCCAACTCATGAACACTGAGAAGATCTCTCATATCTTGGAATTTAATTCTTCCAAGAGCCTTAGTTAGAATGTCTACTCTTTGCGCGGTTCCAGGTATGTGTTCGACTGTGATCATCCCTCTTTCGACACATTCGCGGATGAAATGGAACCTGGTGTGAATATGTTTACTTTGCCTGTGGAAAACCAAATTCTTCGTAAGTGGTATTGCCGATTTGTTGTCAACGTAGATGGTCACGTTGTCGCATGGAGAACCAAGAATTTCACCAAGTAAATCTTGAAGCCATATCGCCTGTCTTTCTGCTTCAGTACCTGCCATAAACTCAGTCTCGCAAGAAGACACCGCCACAATCTATTGTTTCTGTGAACACCACGTGATCGGGCTGTCTCCAAGATAAAACACATGTCCCGTTGTGCTTCTACCATCGTCCGGGTCAACATTGTGACTACTATTACTAAACCCCATAAGTTGTGGCACTTTACTCGTCGATAACTCAAAGTTTAAGTCGTATGTCGTGGTACCTTGTAGGTAACGCAAACATTGCTTCAATGCTGCGACATGAGACTCTCTCGGACTCTGCATGTAACAACTCAAGACACCAACACAGAAAGAGAGATCGGGCCTAGTATGGAGTAAATACTTGAGACATCCAATTACTCTCATGTACTTCGACGCATCTATTTCCTTTTCTTCTTCAGATTTCGCAAGCTTCAAGCTCATGTCCATCGACACTTGTGCTTTATTACATTCTTCCATACCTGCTTCCTCCAGAATCCTTTGCGCAGAACGTCTTTGACTTAAAACAATGCCCTTCTCATGTTGAACAATCTCAATTCTTAGATAGTAAGTTAGTCTTCCCAGATCACTCATCTCAAATTTAGAAGAAACCTCCTTCTTAATTTCTCCGCTAATGCTTAAGTTTGTTCCTGTTATGAACAAGTCATCAACATAGACCGCAACTAGAATGAAATCTCCATTAGCTTCCTTTCGATATACTGAGGGTTCTTTCAAACACTTTCAGAAGTTTAAATCCATGAGTATTCGATTTAGCTTCTCATTCCAAACCCTTGAGGCTTGTCTTAAACCGTACAATGCCTTTTTCAACTTGTAAACCTTTTCTTCACATCCTTCAACGATAAATCCTTCCGGTTGATTAACGTAGACAGTTTCTTTTAGTTCCCCATGGCAAAACGCAGTCTTAACATCTAAGTGATGTATCTCCCATCCTTTCGATGTTGCAAGATTTATGAGCAGCCTAATGGTCTCAATCCGAGCCACCGGAACAAACACTTCATCAAAATCAATACCATGTCTTCGAACATATCCTTTCGCAACCAGCCTATCCTTGTGTTTGTTAATACTTCCATCATAATTTCTCTTGAGTTTAAAAATCCATTTCAAAAAAATAGGCTTAGCACCGACCGAATGATCAACCAGAGTCCAAGAATCGAGTTTAGTGATGGACTCGATCTCATCTTTGCACGCAAGATTCCACTCTTTTGATCCTTTAGCTTCTTCGTATGATATTGGTTCATCATTTAAACACATGAGAAATCTTGCTCCTTCTTCTTGAGCCAACAATACATAGTCCTCCAAATACTTTGGCTTTGAACTGTGTCTTCCTGATCTTCTCACGGTTGGCTGGGTATTAGGTAATTCATCTCCGTTCTCTTCTTCTTCTTCGCCATGTCCCACTGTTTCAGATTCCTCATCGTCATCGACCATGATTTTAGACATGTCTTCGTCAGTTATGGAGGTTCCGTCGTTAGCAGCAGTTTCTGTTTCGGCCATGACATGCTCATGTTCATTCACGCCATGATTTACAAAAACTCCAAGTGTGATTCTGAAGTTTCCAGTTCGTTCTTCATCTCGGTTTTCTCGGCTCTAGTTCCATCTTTTAGCTTCATCGAATATGACATCCCAGCTTACCACTATTTTCTTTGTCCGATGGTCCAAAATCCTATATGTCTTGGAACCCGGCTCGGTCCTAAGGTGAACCAGAAAACGTGATCGACCTTCTAGTTTCTTCAGGTTCGGAGTGTCAACTCTTGCAAATCCGATGCATCCAAAGATTCTAAGGTGAGAGATACTCGGTTTCTTGCCATGGAAAGCTTCGTATGGCGTCTTTTTCGTAAGTGCTTTAGTGCTTACTCGGTTCAACAAGTATGTTGAATGTCTAATCGCCTCTCCCCATAGATAATTCGGTATCCTCATATACTTCAGAATGCTTCTTGTCATGTCAGCCATGTTCTGTTGCGTCTTTCAACTACCCCGTCTGATGTGGCGTGTAAGGAGCCGTCATGCATTGTTTTATGCCTGAGGTCTCGCAAAACTCATAAAACTCGTGTGAGGTAAACTCATCTCCACGATCCGTTTTAAAGGTGAGAATTGCCGAGCCCTCATCCTTCTCTACCAGTTGTTTAAAGTGTTTAAACCTCCCAAATGCATTGCTCTTCTCCTTTAAGAGTAATGTCGACATATATCTGAAGTAGTCATCGATTAGCACAAAGATATATCTGTTTCCTGAGGTTGTGCTCGGTGTTATAGGACCACATAAATCTCCATGAATGAGCTATAGCTTTTTGGATGCTCGATATGCTGCGGTTTGGGGAAACACTTGCTTCACATGTTTTCCTAAAATGCACAATTCACATATGTGTTTTTCAATAGACATACGTGGTATGCCACAAACCATCTCCTTTTGTTTCATGACTTTCAATGCCTCCGGATTGATGTGTCCTAATCTCGCATGCCATTTGATGGAATCACTCGCCGAGGATGAGAATAGACACATTGTATCTTTTATTTTCATTTTGACTTTGTAGAGACCATTCTTAGAACGATATGCTTTAGCAATCAGCTTACCATCCTTATCGTGCATCACTAACATCTCACCCTTCATTCTTATCTCACACCCGAATTCCGTAGCTTGACCGAGACTAATGATATTACTCTTCGGGTCCGAAATAAAGTATACGTCATTTATGGTTCTCGTTTCACCGTTCTTGTCTAGAAATTCAATGGAACCTTTCCCTTTGATGTCCATACGAGAATCATTACCAAACCGCACTTTACCCGTGATGGTCTCATTGATCGATGAGAAGTATCTCCTATCTCCGCTCATGTGATTACTAGCTCCATTGTCCATATACCAAATATTCCCTTCTTGTGTGGCTTCGATACCCGATTCATAGTCCTTTGGTATGACCTTTTCTTCATTCAAGTTCACAATCTCGTGCATCATCAGCTCGTCTGCATCTTGTGTATCACCATGGTTCGTCTCTTGTGTCTCTTGTAATTTTAGTAGGCGATCAGGACAGATAGAGGCATAATGCCCAAGTTTATCACACCGAAAGCATGTTATCTTTGATGGATCTCTTTGTCCACCAAATTGACCTCGCCCTCTTCCTCTGAAGAACCTTCCGCCTCGGCGTCTTCCTTTAGCATCACCATAAAAATCCCGCTGGTATTGATTGTCGGAGCTCACATACATTAGCTTGTCGTGAGTCTCCTGAGGCACGGTATCATCGGCTACTCGTTTTTCGTAGGCTTTCATTCATCCGACTATGTCTTCGAAGCTTGTGGTCTTTAAATCCAGAACTTGCTCCAAAGAAGCTACGATGTGAATAAACTTCTTTCCCGACAGGCTTTTCAGAAACTTTTCACATGTTTCTACTTGATTTGTTCTCCTAAATCCGCTGATTTCGATGAAATTTCAGATAATTTTCCTAAGAACTCATCGATGGTTTCATTGTCTCTCATATTAAGCCGATCAAATTTAGACATCAATGTTTGTAATCGAGCTTCCTTTACTCTTTATGCTCCCATGTGTCTTGCTATGATGGCTTCCCATACTTGTTTTGCTGTGTCAAGTTCGCCCACTTGAAGAACAAGTGTCTCGGGTATCGACTCGAAGATTAGGGTCATGGCTATGTCATTCTTCTAGACATCACTTGATGTATTCTCAATCACCTCCCATACCTTATGAATTCTAAGAACCACCTTCATACGAATAGCCCATACGGTATAGTTGGTTGTGTTAAGCATCGCACACTTAACATTGGAGGGTCCTCCTCCTTCCTTCGGTTTTGCCGTTGTCACAGCAAGCTCCGCCATCGTTTCTCTGTTTTATTGATCAAAAACAGAGTGTTCGATGACTTTAAGTGCACGCGTAAGTTAGGTTTCTTTTGGAACCTTTTTTGTCAAGTTTTCTTCAATGGAGAAGATGAAATATCTTGACGTGGAAGGAACCTTGACTTGTGCGTGTCTCAGAATTGAACAAAATCTTTGAATCGATCCGTGAAGAATGAGACAAAGCTCCGATACCAATTGTAGAATCTAAGCAAGTTTTAAGAACACAAAATATCTAACAAAGAATTTCTCTCTTTATTAATCTTTAGGAAAATATCTCAAAACCTAAAGTTCTCACACAAAACTCTCAATCTTAATGTTCTCTCACACCCAAAATATTAAGACATCGATGACTTATTATATAGCTAACAAAATATTAAAACCAATTCCCACATCAACTAGGATTAGTTTAGATATCTCCTAAACTAATACTTTTCTTTATTTCTTTAAGTTAAATTTCCTTTTCTTTAGCTTGAGATGCAAGTCTCGTCTTCAAACTTAAACCAACATACAAGAGGATTCTGGAACCATGCTTCTGCTACGCCGTAGTTTTTTTTTGCACCAAATTTTTGGTAGAGTTTTGGTTACAAACAAATATGTTCCAATCCATGTGTATAAACGAACGTTTTGCAATGCTTCTTATTGCAGACTCATGATTATAGATTCTGATGGTGAGTTAAGTAAAACCAAGATATATATGATGATGACCAAGCCACATAAGTCATAAAGGCACACTTACAAGAGAGTTCTGGAACCATTCTTGTGCTATGCCATAGTTTTTTTGCGCCAAATTTGTGCTATAGTTTTGGTTGCAAACAAATCTGTCCTGATCCATGTGTACAACTACCAAAAAATTCTGTTGTTTTTTCTTTGACTTTGTCTTTTGCACAAACGCCATATTTGAGGAAGCAACACAGAGTTAGTGTTACAAATTTAGTCCCACCCGTGCCTTTACTGTATAGCTTGGATGGAAAAAGGAAATGAGATTGAAGTCTCTGCGTAGGTCATTGTGGCATTCTCCATAGGCGCCAGTTACAATGACCACACATATTGTGATGTCATTATGATGGATGTTGTATATATCATTTTGGGTCGTCATTTGTAATTTAATTGTCGAATCGTCTATGACGGTTTCGCTAGTATTTATTTTTTATGCTTTAGAGCCGAAAATAACGTCGACCCAACCACCTCTTTTATGTTACCTTCTCCAGATACCTCAAGTAGCGATGAAAATTGACACAAAACAACAACCCAACCCCCTCTCTTACTATATAAAGTTTAATTTTATAAGCAGTTACAGGACACGCATGTGGTCTTTTTGTTGTTTGCCACATCTCATAATGATAACTCTCTTTTACACGTACCTCCAGCTTATCAAGGTCTTCTTACAAATTATGGTGATGTCTTTCTTGATGAGTTGCGTGCATGACTTCTTCCTTTATAAGACACTCAACATCAGATTGATTTTTTTTTTTTTTTTGGTGGAATGTAAAATTTTATTTCCATCAAACTTTACAAAAAAATGTTTAAAGAGCTAAGAACAGATAAAAAAAGAATTGAAAAGAATGAATGAACCGAAAGGCCAAAACTAAAAAGAGCTAAATTCTAGTTTCTAACCAACGAAGTAAAAGACCATCCAAAGTCCGCGAGTCCAAAAGCGAGTGGCCATGCCGACGCTTATTCCTTTCCGACCAAATGCTATATAGAGAAGCATGAAGAGCTAGCAAGAACAACACCTTGTCTTGCCGCGACATCATAGTTGAGGAGAGAAGCTGCAAGAGCCGAGGCCAGGAGGGAGAGTAATGCCGCTCTAATAGTTTCACCACCAAGCTATGCCACACAATCCTAGCAAAAGGACAATCAAAGAATAGATGGTCCCGTGTTTCAATAGGGTATTGACACAAGACACAACCAATTACTAAGCCATGTCCCCACATGGCCATTCAGTTTCCCGTGCTCAATCTGTCACAATGGCCAACCATACGATGAATGCATGCTTCGGAATCGCTTGAGGAAACCAAACTCCTCGAAACCACTGCACGCGCGGAGATGATGAGCGAATCAACTCCCATGTCAAGTTGGTTGAAAAGCTGGGCCTGAACTGATGCTGCCGCTTATTCCATAAGACAATATCACGCCCCCGATCCAAGGATGGAGGCTGCTCATTCAGTATAGCAGCGGAAATCAACTCCAAGTGGCTGACCCTGAAGTGCCGCGACCTCCAGGCGCGTCCTGCGGCTTCACTGACTGTTGCCGTGGCTGAAATACCAAACTCCCGCGGCCCACTCATACCCGCAATGTCGATTAGGCGGCCTATAGGCAGCCAAGAATCATACCAAAAAGACGTTGAAAAGACATCTCCAACCTCAACACGCGTGAACTGGGAAGCCAATGTGCGTAATTTCAATAGTTTCCGCCACATCCATGAGCCCTTAGTAGCCGACGCAAGCCAAAGCGAGCCTTCCCGAAGCAAATATCGTTTCACCCAATCAACCCATAGAGATTTTGCAGAAGTAAGAAGCCGCCAAATCAACTTCAATCCGAAGATGACATTCACTTCTTTTAGCGACCGAAACCCAAAACCACCCTCCTGCCGAGGTTTACAAACATCAGCCCACGAAACCTTAGCACATTTCCGCTTCAACTCAGCCCCTGACCAAAGGAAAGCAGCACACAGAGCATCTATCTCCCTTAAACACCGACTCGGCAATCGGAAAGCCGAACTCCAAAACTGAGTAATACTAGTAATAACCAATAATAGTAGCTGCAAACGTCCCGCAAAAGAAAGAAACCGCGCTGACCAGGACTGAAACTTCCCGCGTATACGCTCTAAAAGTGGCTCGTAATCATCCGCAGACATTCGTTTTGTCGTTAGCGGCAACCCCAGGTACCGAACCGGTAATTGTTCCGCTTTGAAACCAAATCGTGAAACCATATCTTGGCGAAAGCCATCAGACACTCCTGCCAGAAACAACGACGATTTCTCCAAGCTTATTCGAAGACCCGAGATGGCGGCAAAATGATCAAAAGTACTAATCACTTCTGCCGAAGAGCGAGCTGAGCCATCTGTAAACACCATAATATCATCCGCAAAACACAAGTGGGTTAAACCTATCGCTCTACACTTAGGATGATAACCCAATAAACCAGAAGCAACTCTCCTATCTAATAGAGTAGACAATACATTCATCGAAATGACAAAGAGATAGGGAGATAAGGCACAACGTTGACGTAGTCCCCGTTTGCTCTGAAAAAACCCCACTAATTCACCATTAACCTGGATAGAGAAAGAAGCGGTGGAGATACAAGTATAGACCCACTTGACAAATAGCGACGGGACACCCATGGCTGTTAGGACATTCACTAAGAAATCCCATTGGATGGAGTCAAACGCCTTTGCTATATCAATTTTCAAAACACCCCGTCGAGATATAGTCTCCTTATGATAGTCCTTCACTAATTCAGTGGCCAGCAATACATTTTCCAAAAGCAAACGGTCTTGAACAAAAGTAGACTGATTCGGGCGGATAAAATCGGGAAGCACACACTTTAACCGGTTCGTCAAAAGATTCGAGATAACCTTGTACAGGATATTGCAGCAAGATGTAGGCCTATACTCCTTCATGTAAACAGCTTCCGGGTGCTTCGGAATTAAAGCCAAGATAGTGGTGTTCACACCTTTCGGAAGAAAACCATTCTGAAAAAAAGACTACACCGCATTAACAACATCAGAACTCACAACAGACCACGCATCTCTGAAGAATTCAAAAGTGCAGCCATCCAGCCCTGGCGCCTTATTGGCCGGCATAGAGAACAATACTGCCTTAATCTCGTCAGCAGTAACCGGTGCAACCAAACAGCCACGATCATCATCTGAACAATGAAACCGCAGTAGATCACTCAACCCCGCGACAATAACACCCTCATATCCAGCAGGCTCCGCTTGTAGAAAAGTCCGAAACCAGGCCTCTGCCTCTGCTTTAATACCCGCCGGGTCTGTAATGAGCACTCCATCCTGGGACTTTACCACTTTGATAGCATTCACCGAGCAGCGTGATTCCGCAACTCGATGAAAGTATTTGGTGTTATGGTCACCAACCTGCAGCCAATGTATTTTCGACTTCTGCTTATAGAAAGCCTCCTCCAGCTGAGTGGCAAACTGCCAGCGCGTCGAAGCTGTCTTTTCAGCCTGAAAACTAGCAGCTGATGGGGAAGAAAAAGCCTGCAACTGCTTTGCACATAAATCTTCATAAGCCTCCTTAACTCGCGTTGGTAGATGCCCAACTTTCTCCCTATTCAACTTACGAAGCGTAAACATGAGCTGCTTAAGCTTCTTGTACAGCCTGTACAGAGCCGTTCGAGAGCAAAAAATCGATTCCGAAGCACCCCAAGCAGCAGCTATAGTCGGCAGAAAACTGTCCAACTGCCCCAATAAGTTAAGGTACTTGAAGGGTCGACGAGCATCAACAACATCATCTGCTAAC
>OVAN01006687.1:0-20862 GCA_900406275.1 Anastatica hierochuntica
TAAATACTCTAACGGATTTTGTTTCACGGTATTTCGGGAATTGAATATTATTCGAACTGAACCCATACGAGTATCCGAGGAAATCTGAAAGTTAGAAAATCTCAAATCTAAACCGAACCNAACCGAACCCAGAATTCGATATAAGTGAAAATTCTAAAAGTTTTGAACCTGAACCCGAATCTGAAACTCGAAATAACCGAAAATTATAAATTCAATTCTCGAAAAATCTAAACATGATTAATAATATATAAAATTATTAAAAAAACCCGTGCAACCGTCAAAACTCTAGTTCTTATATATTTTATCTTCTTTTTCTAAAAAGGAAAACTCGTTGTCTCTTATATATTTCATCTTGTTTCTATAAAAACTTCATTAAATAAAGTCAATTCAACAAATAAGAAAAAGGACAACATAATATGATCCGGTACATATGTCAAATTACATTAAATCATAATCATTATGTAGAAAATTGAAAATATCAAATATTTTGAAACAAAAAAACTTCTTTGTGGAAATTTTCTTAGAGGTTGGGATATCGATTCTCCAAAGATACACGATTGAATTGCAGATTAATAGAGACAAATTTATAGTAAATCTTCAGCGTGGTGCAACGAGAACCGTTCTTCTTTGTGATATGATGTAGCAGATGAGACAAAAAGGTTTATGCGATGAAGAATTGTCCTTATAATTGTTTCTCAAAATTTATAACATCAATAGTAATATTTTAGACGATAAAAATTTCCTCAAAGATCATTTAAATTGAAAAAGAAAAATATATTTACTTATATTTGTAAAAACACCATTTGTTTTTGATAAATCAAAAAACATCATCTACTTTGAAACAAAAGAATTATCCTAAAACATCATCTATAAAAATAAAGCTAAGACCATCTCCAATGGTTAGATACTCACTTAGTATCTAAAACAATTTTTTAAGTAAAAATTATTTTGCGGATCCCACATAGTATCTAAAATTACACACAAGTCTTTTAGATATGGTTCCAAAAGTCTCTAAAATTATATACAGTTTCTAACTTTTTGGATATTTCTGATTTTAATAATAAGATAGATACCCACTTAACACCTCCAATCGATACCCATTGGAAATGCTCCAAGTGTACAACAATCATTGGTATATGATTTATAGATGGCAAGGCCATCTATGAATTATCAGCTCACACTACTAGACTTTCGTATATTATATATTGTTAGTGGTAGCAGCCTAGCAGGTTAGATTTTTGTGGTATCCAGCAATTATCGATGATACTAAAAATTAAGAGACTGATACCAAAAAAAATATTTTTGACACTACTGATGGCAAAATAATATACCTTTACTATTAACATTTCACATATCAAATCACGGGATAAAATAATTTTTCTATAAAATGTAAAATTTTGTTATTGTAATTTACCTTCGTGCAAGGATTCTATTAGCAAACTACAAGGGATGGGACATAACTTTGTCGGGGAAACAATGAAACAAAGAAAAAGACAAAGCGGATCCATTCAAGTACATTGCACTCATTTCTTATTGTTTTACTGTGCATGTCTTATCACAATCAACTATTCCACGTGGCATTTTCATACCTATAACTTACTAATGAAATGTTTCGAAATTTTTATTATAAGTGATTATAGGCTATAGAGTAGACGCAGAGTAAGATGATATTAAAAAATTGAATTCTAATTTTCAGTGCTTGTGAGTTGTCATGCATGAAAAATCATTGAAATAAGAAAGTTTCTATTGTTGTTTTTTTAATTAAATATTGTCCGGAAATTACGCATATTGTGAGAATATAAAGCTGATACGAAAAGACCATAAACTATTTATTTCCACTTATGTTTTCACCTTTGTGATCCATAGAACATGAATATTCCATGGACGCATAGTAAAACGGAAATAGTGGTTACGTCGTTACGTGATGAATCTTCATCACACACGCAATGAGTGTGTGTCTCGTCAAACAACCTCATCTTTATGTCAATTAAACTTTATATCTCAAAGAAGGAAAAATTGAACTTTATATCTTCTTGAAATAAGTTTGTAATATTGCTCCTCATGCACTTTGCATGGAATATATCTAATTAAAAAATCGTAGCAATGTAGGTAATTTAATTATGGAAAATCAGGAGATCAACCAAAAGATTAAGATTTAAAAATATCTATAAATAGGTTAATATTTTATAATAGAAAATTTGCTAGTAAAATATATGTTATTAACATTTATGTGTTGATCTTATTTTATAAAAATAGTTCTAAATGTTTCTCTTTTTTTTCACCGAACTCGTTTTTATTAAATTGGTAATGAACTTCTCGGTAGGGAAAGCCGATAAGGAACCAATGTGCTTACATGGATAGAAATAGTGTCGTGTAATCTTGTTTTTTTGACAAAGTTATCGATTACAAAATTGAAAGAACGAGAAATATAGAAGATATTAAAATTTGGGAACAAACCCTTTAACCTAGAGAAATCATCTAGTTTGGCCGCAATGGAGATTTGACCATTGAGATCTTCTCAAAAAGAAGATTTAAATGTTTCTCTATATAAACCGATTGTACATTATAACTAAAGACTAATGAGATTTTAGTGTAATATGATATTTCATATTCGGCCACAATGCCTATCAAGCTATGAGTTTACCTATCACTCAGGTCATTACCTCTAAAACGCGAACATACATTCAAGATATAAAAGCTATAATTTTCTTTGTCTGGCCCGAAAGTTTCTAATAACTCGTAGACTAACAACTATCATTGTGTTATACGTACATGCATACAAATCAAATGAGTCCAAAATAAATGTAAGTTGGGTGTGGCCTAAAATTTATAAGTGAGAACTCATAAATGCTTCACATAGATTAGGAATTGCTTCATGAGAAGGGAAGAGAGTTTGACAAAGAGATCTCATCAGAAACATTTAAGGCTTAAAAGACTTGATAGTTATAGATATTGCATGTGGAGAAAAATATTGTGCATGAGTGAGAGACTTTTACTTTCTTACCTTCTCAAATTAACTCAACTCCAATCATTATCTTCTTTTCCCCCACCACATTTATACCTTTTTATCTCTCAAGAGTCAAGACTTTACCCACATGCTTTGTTCCTTTTAATTATTCTTCACATAAACACGTAAACGCAAACCGCACCGCTCTCAAAAAAAAAACGCATAAAGCATGCACTATCTAGTAAAGTGTTTTTTTTTTCGCCATCTAGTAAAGTGTATTTGCATTATATATCACTACAACACATACACATCTCGTATGAATATATAAACGGGTTTTTCATGATATTTAACTAAGAAAATTGAACATGAAAACTTCAACACAAAAACTTGTTTGTTTTATCGATTTTGTTAGTCCTTTAGGTTTTGAAACGCACCTATTTTCTATCGAATTAGGCAAGATGGATGGTTTTCTATAAACAGAACATATAAATATAGTGATGAAGGCGCCTAGTGGCCAATAAATAAATGTTTTGTAAAACCATTTCCAATGATTCATTTTATGTTTTTCTTCAAAATAGAGTAATTCTATAATAAAGTAAAGTTCACTAGTAAAAAAAAGTGATATAGCCACAACAGTTTTCATGACTAAATCGTGGCTATAGGATCGTGATTTTTTTTTCCGTGGCTAATCGTGGCTATACGAATGATTTTGCCACGATATAGCAACGAAAAAAAAGTTACGATCTTATAGCCACGTTTTTTCGTGACTAAAATGTGGTTATACCATTTTTTCGTAGCTAATAACGTTACTCTAATTGTAAACTGAGTAATAGAATGAAAAACTAAGTAGAGTTTTGAGCTTTTTTACTCCAAACATTATTTTAGAATAAAAAATAGATTGGGGTTAGAGATGTTTTAAGCAAAATATTTTTAATCTCATCATCTCATTGATAACATTAAAAATTCAATTTTTTAGATGTATGTACTTTTGTTTTGTTATCGCAGGTTAGTAGTACTACGTAACCTAGACTAATTTTGGGTAACAAAAAGCCAAATTTTGGTTTGGGAAAATCCAATATATAGGATGGTTCTTACTAGAGTCAAATGCCCCAAAACAATAAACAAGACAAACCAGTTCATATCAATTGCAGACGCGTGACGCTGCAGCAAAGACATGTAAGTGTGTATTCACATAATGCATATTTAAACATAAACTCAATATTTTTTAAAATATTCGAAAATTAACATTACTTCAACAAAACTCAACTGTACATCTTCTTCATTAACACAGACTAAAAATACTAAACAAAGCCAAATTCCAAAAAACAAAGGAAGAAAAAAAAAATAAATGCCGAGGAAAATGAAACACACTTGAAAAGAGCTAATTAAGTAATTAAGATAACCAAATCTCATCGGTAAAAACATTCTTTAATTGACAAATATGCCCTTTTACCGGAACCCTAAAACTACACTCAGAGATTGAGGAGATCCGGCGGACCTTGACCACCGGACTTCGGCGAGAGTTCATTCTCCGGCGTTAAATTCTCCACGCCGGTTGATTCCGTCGGCGGTGGCAATTTCGGGATCTCAGTGAGAATCTGAACGACTTCTCTCATCGTTGGCCTCTCAACGGCTTGTTCTTCAACGCAGAGCATAGCTACGTAGAAAACGTGCATCACTTGGTGGATCGGAATCGAAGAAAGTCTCGGATCAAGCACTTTCAGAACCGATTCTTTGTTCGAATCAGTCATCTTACGAACCCATTGCACGATATCGACACCGTCTCCGAATTCGCCGACGGGTTTTCTCCCGGTGACGAGTTCTAATAGAACCACACCGAAACTATACACATCGCTCTTCTCATCTACCTTCAATGTATACGCATATTCTACACAACAACGAAAACGATTTAGTCGAAAACAGAGCAAGAGATCGTAACTTTCTGAAAGTTGTTTTCCACATTACCTGGAGCTATGTAACCGTAAGATCCAGCGATTGCAGACATACATTCAGAAGTGCCTGAATCTTGAAGGAACTTAGCGAGACCAAAGTCGGCGACATGAGCTTCGAAGTTGGAATCGAGGAGGATGTTGTTTGATTTGACATCTCTGTGAACGATCAATGGAGAACAATCATGGTGTAGATAGCAAAGTCCTTTAGCAGCTTCGAGAGCGATTTTGTAACGTGTGTCCCAATGCAAGTGTCCTCCTTTCTTACCGTGAAGAACCTCACCGAGACTACCATTAGGCATGTACTCGTAGACAAGTAGATTCGTCTCATGGTTTGAGCAAAAACCGAGAAGCCTTACTATGTGTCTGTGTCTTATCCTCCCTAAGGTTTGAATCTCTGCGTTGAATCCATGATCATGGGAAGATCCACGGGACATTGCAGCAAGTCTTTTGACCGCGACTTGATCACCGTTAGGCATCACGCCTTTGTAGACAATACCGGCTCCTCCTTTGCCTATAATGTTGTCTTCTTTGAGAGAATCCAAGACATCGTCACAAGTGAAGTCTAGCCTCTGGAATGCTGTTAATCTCCAAGCCCGTGACCCGCTCGCCTTTTTCAATGATCTAGCTTTGATTATGGCTGCAACCGCGAACGCAATCGAACAAACAAGTAAGCCAAGAACAAGCAATAGCTTCATAGAAGCAGATAAAGGTCCTTTACTATGACTCGAGTGAGCTCCTTTCGCAACACCGTCTTTACACGGACCGAGATAAGGACCACAGAGGTCAGGATTGCCCAAGAAGGATGTGTAATTGAAGTAGCTGAACTGTCCGGTTCCGGGTACTAAACCGGAGAGATTGTTATAAGAGAAATCAAGTGATGTTAAGCTCTGCATTGCAGAGATCGAACTTGGGATTGTTCCCATGAGATGGTTTCTCGACAGATTCAAGTAATTCAATATCCTCATACCAGTGATCTCGTTTGGAATTTCGCCGGAGAGCTCGTTTCGGCTTAAATCGACAAAAGTTAAGAGCTTGCAATGGCTGATCTCAGGCGCGATTCTACCGGAGAACAAGTTGTGGCTGAAATCAATCTTGGAGAGTTGCTGGAGCTTCCCTACTTCTGAAGGAATGGGACCTTCGAATTTGTTTCCGTCGAGGAGAAGTTTCTGAACGCCGGTGAAGTTTCCGATGGCCGGAGGTAATGGACCTGAGAGTTGGTTGTTTGATAAAGTGATCTGACCAAGATTGACGGAGACACTTCCAGCCACCGGTAATTCGCCGGTGAGGTAATTATTTTGGAGCTCCACTTGAGTTAATTTGGGTAACCCGAATAGCCCCTTAGGGATTGACCCGTTTAGGAAATTTTCGCCCATTCGGATCCGGCTCAGGGACTCGCATTTGCCAAGAGAATCAGGGATTGAACCAAAGAGGAAGTTTCCGAGAGTTATTAGGGTTTCTAAATTGTTACCGGAGCACATGTTCGGCGGTAAAGTTCCGGTGAGTTTGTTGGAAGAGAGATCGACGAGGTGGAGTTTACCGTTTTCCCCGAGTTTCTGCGGGATGCTTCCGGTGAAATTGTTCTCCCAAAGCTGTAACACTTCTAGCTCCGGCAGTTCTCCGATGAACTCCGGTATCTCGCCGTGGAGTTTGTTTCTGAAGAGATTCAAGAGCGTGAGGTTCTTCAGCTGCGCGAAACTCGCTGGAATCTCTCCGGTGAACATGTTGTTAGACAAATCCATTGATTTCAAGCTCGAGAGAGTTCCCAGCTCCCAAGTTAACGGCCCTGAGAACACATTCACTTGCAGGAAAAGCGTATCC
This sequence comes from Anastatica hierochuntica, assembly GCA_900406275.1. Classification (NCBI taxonomy): domain Eukaryota; kingdom Viridiplantae; phylum Streptophyta; class Magnoliopsida; order Brassicales; family Brassicaceae; genus Anastatica; species Anastatica hierochuntica. The sequence continues at coordinate 6,718 of OVAN01006687.1, forward strand.
AGCTTCTGAAGCTTACCGATCTCCGGCGGAATCTCTCCTGTTAACCCGCAATTAGCGGCGTCGAGCCGGACGAGCTCCGATAGATTTCCGATCTCCGGAGGTAGACCGTCCTCGAAGGCGTTGTAGTAGCCGATATAGAGTTCCCGGAGAGTCGTCAAGTTTCCGATCTCTGGAGGGATCTTCCCCACGAGCTCGTTGCCGGAAACCGCCAAGTACTCTATAACCGGCCAGCTTCCGTAAGACGCCGGGATCTGACCGGCGAAATAGTTACCGCCGAGGTGGAGATGCCGGAGCTGAGTCAGATTGGTGACGGAAACCGGTAAATTCCCGGTCAGATTGTTGTTGTAGACATCGAGAACGCGGAGATTCACTAATCCAGATGAAATCTCATCGGGAAACGAACCGTTGAAGACATTGTTGGAGAGATTTAAGTGACGAAGACCGGAGAGATTCGAGATCTCCGGCGGGATAGGACCGGAGATCTGATTTTCAGCGAGCGATAGATTCTGTAGAAGACGTAAATGGGAAACGTCGGAGGAGAGAGTACCGGGGAGGTTGAGGCCAGATAGGTCAAGAGCAGTCACGTGCCGGCGAGAGACATCGCACGTGACACCAGTCCATGTGCAGAAACTGGTCGTGGGTTTCCAGGAGTAGAGAGGCGAGTCTTTGTCATCTCCGGCACCGGTGAGAGACGATTTAAGTGAGAGAAGAGCCCGGAACTCAGATATCTGACGGCCGGCGGTGAATGAATAATGGGAAATGTGGAGAAGAAATAGAAGAAGAAGAAGAAGTTTCATTGTTTCTCTCTCTCTTCTCTGTGAGAGATTAGGGTTATGAGATGGTGTGAGTGTGGTGAGGGTAAGTGAAGAAGTAGACGAGGAAGAGGATGAGGAGGGAGTGATATATTTTATAATTGCATATTACTTTAATTGTAAAAATAAAACATAGCAACAGTATTATGATCTAGCAAATTCACATATCTAGTAGTAAAATAATTTTGTGAAATTAAAATTTCAATAATTATATAGTATTCATTTTACTATTTACCATAGAGTAACTCAAAATTTTGCAAAAAATTCGTATTATTCAAAAAACACTATGGTATGTGACAAAAATGAATTTATTATTTACTTTTTTTTACGATGGAGAATTAAAATTTCAATAATCATATTGTATTCATTTTTACGATTTACCATGAGAGTAACTTAAAATTTTGCAAAATTTTCATATTATTCCAAAAAACACTATGGTATGTAACAAAAACGAATTTATTATTTACATTTTTTACGATGGAGAATATACTAAGTATGGGGATAGGTTCATTTATTTTGTTTTGGAGCCATGTTGTTCTTGAAACATTTTGAAAGGTGATGTTCTAAAGTGGTGACAAAGTTCCTACAATTTCTCATTTCTTATCTTACCTTAATATGCACATGCTTAAAGTGTATTCCCTCCGTATCAAATTATTTGATGTTTTAGGTCTTTGCATACAAATTAAGAAATCATTTAATTTTTACTATTTTCTAAACTAAAACACTATTTATTATCAACCTAACCTCAATTCAACCAATGATAAAACATTATTCAAAATAAAAAATGCTAAAAACATAAAAAAGTAATTAATTTTTACATTGAAATATGAAAACATCAACTAATTTGATACAAATTTTTTTCCCTAAAACATCAAATATTTTGATATGGAGGGAGTAATTATTAGTGCAATTAAACAGAGTAATTATTCAACACCCAACAAAAGTAACTAAAATCACTCGGGAAAAAAGGACAGGTCATATATATTGTTAAAGCTAAAACGACAAAATCTAAAATTATCGTTATTGATAATCAAATCACATACGTAAGTTAATGGGGTTGCTTTAAAGCGAAAACCCCAATAATTAAGTTTAGATTAACGGTCCAGATGCTATCGTTTCAAATGCATCCAATGGCGTGAGTCAAAAAGTTTTACCATTGTGGGACCCGCTTTTTTCAAAGACAGGTTTACAGTAATTGGGCCATCAGATTTGGGCCCATGATTAAATAGTGAATTATTATTATGTTTTTTTGTAAGTGTAATGCCTTTTTGGGTTTATAAATGCATCGTATTTCTTTTTTTGGCAATATATGTTTATTTTGGGTTAATATATGTTTAAGCAACAACAATGCATCGTATTTATTTGGTTTGGTCGATAAATATAGAAAATGCTATATTCAAATATAGATTGATTCATCATAATATAAAATTTAATTGTAACAATAAGAATCTTCGCAGAAGTAAGAAAAACCCTTTGTAGAACTTGTTTAAGAATTGCATTAATAGAGTGATTTATTAGTATATATATGAAATAGATCATGTAATTATATAAAAAATAGATCATGTAATAGTACACAAATACACTATCTCTTTCACAATAAGTGATTTTTAAAATTGTTGCACAACGATTAAAGATTCACTAACTTTTATTCAGTTTATCTATTTTTCCATGAAAATGACATTAACTACAATTAATTCCAACCAATAATAAATTAAATTATAGAATACTAATAATTAAAATCACCAAATACTATTAAAATTTTACGTATAAATGTAAAAATATCACTTAATTGGAACAAGGAAATATTTTTAAAATATCACTAAATTTGAAACGAAGGAAGTACTCTATTCTCTTATAACGAAAAAAAAGAATAAATTTTGTTAAGAAGGAAAATAAAAATAAAAAAGCTACATGAGAGTGTAAAAAAAGAGACTAGAAATGATGGTTAATTATTAAAAAAAGTAATAATTTTGCTGGAAATCAAACAAAAGTGTTTTTGGTCAACTATTGGTTTGACTGAAAAAGGGGTGCAATTACATTCATGACCATGGGAACATATCTGTAACTACATTCATGCCATTGGAGTCCGGACCAGAAATTGTCGGTTTAGTGGATAGCTTGAAATGACGAAAATACCCTCAATCTCTTTGTCACCAGTGCACTATCTGAAAGAGGAGACCAGGGGTACGATCGTAAATTACTGACGTGGAGAGAATAGAGTAGTCCAACTAACGAGGTTTCTTTGCCAGTTGCTACAGTTCACTGTCACTGATCTACCTACAATAATTTCTGCATTCTCGTTTCCACAGAAAAATATTCATATGAATATTCATATGAACATTTAAGTTTTAGTGTTACAATTTATAATATATAAAAAATTGGGTTTTCATCGTATATTTTATTTGTTTTACAAAAAATATAATTCTGACATTTTTCACACATATTAAAAAATTGATAAAAAAATTTATATGTTTTTCATTAATATTTTTTTAAAAAAAAATTATCTCCAATTACTACATTAAACAATGAGATTAAAACCGGAATTTCGCTTATAAATTTTTATCAAAAATGTAAAATGATACCTTTTATGAAACAAACTAAAACTCAAAAAGACACTTTTAAAAAGACGGACAAAATATTAGTTTGGGTTTATTTTGTAGTATTCTTTTTAGGCTTGGACTCTAGAGGATAGTGTTATTATCTCTTGCAATATCATACCAAAACGTCAATAGATTTTTAAATTAAACCTAAAACCATTTTCAGATAATTATTGAACCAAATTTGATACGGTAAGCACGTGTGAAAGAAACTTTATGTAAGAAATTTAGTGGGGTTGATGACAACCTGAAAGTTGTGGGAAGTAGGTGCTTTAGGAGATTCGTTTCTTGATTTTATCCAACCTTTAAAAAATTTAAAAATTGTCTTGAAAACTGAATTTAAAGAGGAGAAAAAAGATTATTATGATGAAGAATAAAGAGGAGAAAAAACATTGGGTTAAGAGTTAAATAGAGAAGAATCCAAAGCCTTCAAAACAAAAGTTTACTTAACCATGGAAGCACGATGTATCCATTACCAAACTTTTTGTTTTTTTATATTTATCATTCTCTATCGCATCGTCTCGTGTTGTGTTCCTTTTTGTCTCCTTAAATGCACATATCTATAAGGATTCTTATTACAAAGCAATCTCGATTCAAATCTTTACTCGCCTAAAATATTCTCTTGATTAGTAATATGTCGATGGATAGAATGATTATGAGTTTGATGATAAATCTATATTGTTATTACCAAAATGTTCGTACCCTTTAGATGACCAATTGTATCTAATAATTTCAAAACGTATTGTTTCGGGAGAGACATAAGTGCAGAGGTAAGGTTTTAGGAAGAGATGTGTTTTGCTTGTTCTGAAATCATGTAAATAATAGAGAGAAGAACATGTCGTGAAAACGATGCATGATGAAGTGAACAAAACAAGACAAAATTATATCATCTCCAAAGTCATATCTTTATTTTTTTCGTTTGGTTTTTTGAAATAGAGATTAGTGAAAAAAGAAGTAAAGTATTTTTTTCTTTTCAGCAAATTATTTTTTTGTCGAGTGGTCCATTTAAAAGTGAAGAATGGGACCATAAACTTGTCATCTTCACATCACCACTCTGTTACTGAATCCGACCATCACGTACATGAAAAAGAAGAACTGGTCCAACTAAGTTGATGCAATCCCATAACTATATCTCTACGAGCTTTTTTTTTTACATCAAATCTCATTTATTAAGTTTCCGGTTAGGTATTTCCCGTTTTGGGTAGTGGCAAACTATATCTCTCCGAGCTACGTAGTTAGTATGAACACTTTTTTTTGACACTTTAAGTACTTGAAAAAATGTATTACTTTGTACTAGAGGAAACAAGTTCTGACGATTTTCGTGTATTAGTTCTTTCAAGTCCTTTTCAACTTTTCAGGATTTAGTTAAACCTAATGGTGTCTAGCCACATTTTACATAACTAAACTACTTATGAAAGCTAGTATCCATTAAAACTCAATGACATGAGTTAATTAGAAGAGAATCATACAAAGATTTCTTGCGTTTTAGGTTTATGGATTAACCAAGAGGCACACACTAAGAAGACAAAAAGGTAAAAGACTCAAACTCTCGGATGCTCCTTCTTGTCTATCGGCTCTGCTAGGTTTTGCTAATTCTGTTGTGGAAGACTTCTTCTAAAACCAAAGTTAAACTTTCTGTTTCTTTTTCTTGTAACACAAACAAGAACCAACATGTATTATTAAGACTTACCATTGGACATGGGCTGGGGCTATCATGGCACTATTGATATAACAGGCTTACTTATATTCTGATTAATCCAGAGTAGAAAATGAATAAAGGGCCCATAAGTCGTATTAGTTAGAGAATATTGATTTTTTTCACACAGTATAAATTATCCATATGTACCTTTATGCCCCGCCCCCTACTTAATATGCAATTATACTCTAGTAATTTAAGTTAAACTTATCAGCATTTTGTCATGGGAATTTTTTTTTTTTTTTGTCAACGACTTAAAATTAAAAAGGTTCGATAATCCAAACCAGAAGCGCATAACTTACATAACACATAGCATACGGAAGCTGGCGAGCACTACGTGCTAACCTATCCGCTTTAGTGTTAAAACTACGCGAAAGAAACGAAAGAGGAAAAAAAAAAACAAAACTCCCTTTATACTTCTCAATGTCCTCCAAGTAGATGCGAAACCAATCCTGAGGAGAGGTCACCATCTTCACTGGCTCGATACTGTCTGCCAGGAAAGTCACATTTGTTCGTTGTTGAGTGATCATGCATTGCATTGTCCAAATCAAAGCCTCCACTTTCACATGTAGTGGTGAGAGGCTGAATAACGAAAAAGGAAGAAAATAATCTTGTTTTAGATAAACATAACATTAATTAAAAAGGGTTAATTTGCTAAATAACCATTAAAAAAGTTGTTCAATTTTTGGTTTGTTAAAAAAAAGTACTAAGTTAAATATTGGTAATATTTTAGTGAGATGAACTATTTGCTATTAGAGTACGTACAACAACCTAATGTGGTCCGTAAGGAAATCTTGAAATTCCTTGAGGCAAACATAATTTATCCAATCTCGGATAGCACATGGGTCTCACTCGTACATGTTGTTCCTAAGAAAGGAGGGGTTACGGTTGTTAAGAATGAAAAAGATGAGCTAATCCCTACTAGAACTATAACGGGGCATATGATGTGCGTTGATTATAGAAAATTAAATTCTTCAACAAGGAAAGACCATTTCCCTTTGCCCTTCATTAACCAAATGTTAGAAAGATTAGCGAACCGATCCTGTTATTGTTTTTTAGATGGTTATTCGGGTTTCTTCCAAATACCTATTCACCCTAGAGACCAAGAGAAAACTACTTTTACTTGCCCTTATGGTACTTACGCTTATAGAAGAATGTCTTTTGGTCTTTGTAATGCCCCCTCTACTTTTCAACGATGTATGATGTCCATATTTGATAATTTAATTGAAAGAAAAAAAACATAGGGATTCGAACCCTGCATATATGTCTTTAGTGAGATGAACTACTTGCTATTAAACTACATACAACAAAACAAAACAAAAGGAATAAAGGAAAGTAATTTTTTTAGTGTTGTTAAAACTTAAATAATTTTTTTTGGGTTATGTCTTAAAATTATCCTTTAAAAATGATTTTTATTGGTGTAACATTTTAAATCGAAGATACGTTGACAGATGTGGATTAGTAAAAATGTCACTAATAAAAAGGGAAATTTAAATAAGGTTAAAAAGACAAAAGGTTAGTTTAAATGGGTAATCTCAAAAAAGTGAAAATTTAAATAACATGAAGACACAAGTTTTATCTAGCCAATCTTATTATATACAGCAGAATGCGTTCGACGTGAATTTACTACATCATCAAATTATAACTCAAAAAATTTCGACATGTATCACTAAACGATCGGATTATCGACATGTGTCAAGTATTTGAAATTTTCAATTTCGTGTAAGCAAATTTTCTATTTTATATAAATAAGTAAATTTTGTATTTCCATTAAACATTGAAAGTTGAATATTAAATATTTTTATTTTAATAAAAACATTTAATATTAACTGTTATATATGCAAACGTGATAAATTATAATATTTAATTAAAAACATTGTTTCAAGTTATAGTAAAAACTTTGATAAATTTGGTTTATATTTTTCAATAAATAATAATAATTTTAACCTACATTTTAAATTTACAGATTATAGTTACGTGAATTTCAACTTTGAAACCGAAATTTTTAATAATATTTTTATATTTAATTTTCCGTGTGTACAGGAGATTTTATCTAGTGTTTCCTATTTTTGATTATTTTTTCATTCACCTAATTTGCCCTATAATCTTAACAGCATATTTCATTTGACTCAATTTCTTTAACTTAATGATTTCTCGTTTCTTTTGTTTACATAACCTAATTCTGTAAAAGAAAATGTTATTTATTTCCTTAGTCTTTCAGATTTAAATAGAGGTCTTTTATGTTAGAGGAGGAGAATTTGTTTGGTCAAGCTTCACAAAGATTCATTAGTTATAATATTTATTTCTTAAATTTAGGGTATTTCTTATAGTCGAGAAAGGGAAAAAGAAACAATAGTACTCATTTCAATTGGAAATAACACGAGAGATAAATTAAAAGGCGACCAAACAAATGGGTTTTTGTTACATTCGTCTACTAACATCATTCGTTTATTTTCATTCTTGCTAAATTTCTCACTCAAGAATATAGCTTTTTCTTTAAAATTATCAAAATCAAATTTGTCTTATTTTTAGTTTGAAACAAGGTTTGGCTTCTCCAACATCATTTGTATCACTTAGAAATTTGGACCAGCAGCAAGAATCTCTTGCGTTAATTTTCCATCCTCTCCAATCTTATGACTTGTGAATGTCTCAAAATTGTTTCTAAACAAACCAGCCAACTTCAACAATGTTTCCTTATATGCCACTTTGTCTGCCCACTGCACCCAAACAAAAACATAAACACAAATTGTCAATCTTTCTAAAGTTTTTTTGTATGTTTATTCTGAATCCTTAAAAACAATTTGAATGTCTTTTCTTTCTTTAACTTACTGCATTCATAGGTTGAAGAATCTCAGAAGGAACTCCTTCAACTTCAGTTGGAATCTCCAAACCAAATATCTCCGTTTTTTGATACTTCGCATTCAAGAGACTACCCGAATGTATAGCATCGATAATCTTTCGTGTATATGCCAACTTGATTCGGCTTCCAGATCCATAGCTACAATTATTTTCACCAATTCAAAGTTTTACAATTTTGTATATGTACGATTTTTGGCGGTTTTCGAAGTAGAGATGGATGGTTTTGTTTACCTTCCACCGGACCAGCCAGTGTTAACAAGCCAACCGGTGGCTCCTTGAGCTTGCATTTTCTCGGCTAACATAGCTGCGTATTTAGTTGGGTGAAGCATTATAAAAGCAGCACCAAAACAAGCTGAAAATGTTGCTCGTGGCTCCTTAACTCCTTCCTCTGTTCCTGCAACCTACAAAATCACATTTTCATCACTCATCATCAATTAGAATTGAAACGAACCCAAACCAAACCGGAATTTTTGAACAGGTGATGATAGAATGGAGGACTTACTAGAGCAGTGTAGCCACTGATGAAATGATACATTGTCTGAGCTAGATTGAGCTTGCTTATTGGCGGCAATACTCCAAATGCGTCACAAGCTAATAGGATCACGTTCTTCGGGTGTGGTCCTACGCACGGTATCTTCGAGTTCGGTATGTACTCTATCGGATAAGCTGCTCGTGTGTTCTCAGTCACCGATTTGTCTGAGTAATCCACTTCTCTTGTGTGCTCATCAAATACAACATTCTCCAAAACTGTCCCCAAAACCAACAAAAATATAGAAAACATTTTTAAACAATTAATTTAAACTACTAATTGGTTTTGAGTCGGAAGTTCATGAAATTTAAAACAAAAACAAACGAGTTTTTTTGGAATGTAATTACCTGTTCCAAACTTGATAGCATTCCAGATATCAGGTTCTTTCTCTCTCGATAAATCAATGCATTTCGCGTAACAACCACCTTCGATATTCGAAACTCCAGTCTCACTCCAGCAATGTTCATCATCTCCGATCAAATACCGGTTATGATCAGTCGACAATGTGGTCTTGCCGGTTCCAGAGAGTCCGAAAAAGAGAGCAACATCACCATCTTTCCCCATGTTACAACCAGAGTGAAGTGACAAAATCTTTCTCTTAGGCATCAAATAATGCATAACACCAAAGAGTCCTTTCTTCATTTCTCCAGCATATTGTGTCCCTAGAATCACCATCTCTCTTCTTCCTAGGTTTATGTCCACACTCGTCGACGATGTCATGTAATGAGTGAAGCGGTTACAAGGGAATTTTCCGGCGTTATAGATGGTGAAATCGGGTGTTCCGAAATTCTCTAACTCCTCAGGTGTTGGACGGATACACATGTTGTGCATGAAAAGTGAATGGTAAGCTCTTGCTGAAACTATTCTTACTTTGATTCTGTTCTCTGGATCCCAGTTTAGGTATTGATCATTCACAAACACCTATCAAATATAAATAGTTTTATCGCATGTTTTCTTTTTAAATCTCTATTTTGGTTTCAATATGTTATGTCACCTTGTCCAAAGAGTTTAGGTAATCAACAGCTCTCTCTCGGTTCACCAAAAACGTTTGTTCATCCATTTCAATGTTCGGTGATCCTCTGTAAGAAAAATTGTATGTAAACATAATTAGATTTGAGTAATAGAAAAAAAAATCAAAAAAATCGACAAAAAATGTAGAAACTCTTATGATAAAGTATTTATTAAAATGTTAATATATCTATTTCAAATATATATTATGATAAAGTATTTATTAAAATGTATATTTTTTGCATTATCCTTTTTTCAATACTTTATCATAGGCTCATAGCTAACCAAAACCTATCAAAACTAAGTTCGATTCAACCGAACAGAATCGTCTCTGACTCTAAAAGTAGAAACTCTTCTCTTTAAGTTGTAAAGAAATAGTTAACGCAAATGCTTATCTTATTTTAACATGAATATGATCACATTTTCATAAAAAGAATTTAGATAATTCGACGATCTTCATTTGTTGACATATGTAAATGTAAAGAGAGAACAGTGACTTACTTCCCCCACCAGAGCTCAGATGCAGTGGTCTCATCCTTAACCACACGCTTGTCTTTCGGAGACCGACCGGTTTTGGCTCCGGACAACGTGGCCAACGCACCGGTCGATGTCACAAACGATCCCTTCTCGTACTTTATGGCCTGCTCATACAACTCTGCCACCATATAAAATTTGGAATGTGATGTTAATGCAAAACATGTACTCAAGTCAAAGGAAAATCAATTTGGTTTTGATTGAACGGTGTCGTTTTCTTGAGGGTTTACCGGCAGGAGAAAGGTTGTGAAGCACGTGAGTGAACTTCAAGGCGCTGTCGCTGATGTCAGCAGTCGGAAGTGACGTAGGAGTTTGTGGCACGTGCGCCACTTTAGCCGCCGACGTCGGATCTCCCTTTATTACCTTTGGTCCTGTCTCTCTCGTTAACGAAGCCAACGATGCACTGTCGATTTTTTCAACAAATTAAATATTTTTAAAACTTTTAAATCATTATTTCCCTTTTTCAAAACAGTATATCACTATTTCTCAAATCTGATATTATTAATTGATTTTTTTGCTCTCTTTGTTTTGCATGACATTTTTCACGGTTATTAAGAAAACGGTTAAAAAGTCTTACATATCTTTCACTAATAAAATTTTTCTCTCTAATTAATATATTAAAACAATGACGTTAAAACTGGAGGTTTACTTATAAATTTGCATCAAAAATATAAAACGACACTCTTTTTGAAACAAAATTAAAATTTAAAACAATACTTTTTGAAAAACGGATGGAATATTAACTAAAAACTTTGCAAAATTGTTCGGCTTAATAATTTTTTCCCTTTTTTACTAATAATTGTCTATACTCATTATATTTCACAAAATGTGTTGTTTTAAGGTTTTAATTTTGTTTTACAAAAGTGTTATCTATATTTTTAATGTCAATTTATAAATAAAATTTTTGTTTTACCTTTGCTGTGTTTTAATGTATTAGTTGGATGGAGAAATTTTTTAGATGAATTAAGGATGGACTATCTAGTTGTTTCCTTAATTTGTATGAAATAGAGAGAGTAATGAATGTATATACCTGACGGATTGAAGCATGGTTTCGCTGGAGACAGGAGTGGTAGGGCCACTTGTTCCGAACACAACGCCACCGCCTTCTTTAAGAGGAGTGGCCGGAGCAGATCGTTTCATCTGGCGGCTGTGAAGCTCATCGATGGTCTGAACATTGACCGGCTGTGCGGTATCGTCGTGGCACACGTCTCTTGGCGTCGGGGATTTTGCACCCTTCTCCGTCGTGATCCTAGGAAGTGCATCACGCGCCGCCGCAGCCGAAAAACTGAATTCTCCAACGCTATTTCCATTTCCTTTTCCCGCCATTTCTGCTAACTACGAATTAAGATCAAATCAACACAAAACATATCTATTGTATAGAAGTATATATGGATTCAGATGTATGTGTGAAGAAAGCTTTAGTACCTCGAAATGTCTGTTTTTTTGTGGTGGAACAAAAAAAAAAAAAGAGAAACACAAACAAACACAAAAGAAAAGTTTGTCTGAAAAGGAGAGTTTAATTAATGGTTGATGATGGAGAAGAGGATGAAGGAAGCCGATTTTATAGGCTTCCTTTGACTCTGTCTCTTTTGATTAATCACACGAAACGCGTCTTTAAATTAACCTTCCTAATTATCGCGTAAGTGTTGACTTTAATTAAATGATTACAATCACGTTACTTATGTACATTTATCATTGTCTATGTGAAGAATTGTATGTAGATGATACTTAAATAGTACTATTATGTAGATAATAAAGCTACCATTTAGTATACTTTGATGATCATGAGATGACTAGATGTTACGTTGATTTAAAGTTTTGATCACATCTACAAATCTCATTACCATACTAATTAGTTACATGTGCTCATGGGTTTGATCAATTTGGGCAATGTATACACTATAGTTGTACGAATGGATATGAAAATATTTTCATCATGTCCACACGTTTATTATTAAGATAATATAGTTAAAAAGATGTTTGGATTTCAAATACATTAATGCCCTCCATTTTACAAAATGTGTCACTTGAAATTTTATTTTTATTTCATTAAAAGGTGGTTTATATTTTCAGTTTAGTTTTAAATAAAATGTCTTGTTTTAACCATATTGCTTTCTTTTCTATGAATTATTTCTATTGTACCACGATGAAAACTTTTTATCAGCATATCTCCAATAATCTACAATGAATTGTGCATTTTTGGAGAATCAATCCCATAATCTCTCATTGTAGAAACATTAATTTACCTTTAATTAACTACTGGACCAAGGGGTTTCACAACCATATTGCTTTACTAATGTATAAGTGAGAGGAAAACTAAAATATATTGATAACGTGTAAAGTAGAATTTCAATAGCTTTGACTTTTTTTTTTTTAAACATGGATGGAATAATAATTAAGATGCTAGTCATTTTCCGAAATCTTATCCGTACACCACATAGTACGCAAATATTCAAGGCACGACCAACTTATTGGTTTCAAATATTAGTATAAAATATTAGTATAATCTCTATAAATTACGCCATGATTGTTTGCAGATTTTTGAATGGATTTTAGTTTTAGATTTTTGATTTTTGTTTTTGAGATTTTGGTTTTTAAATTTTGGTGTAAATTTTAAAGTTTAAATTTTTAAATAATTAAAATTTGGATTTTGGTTTTTCTTTAAAAAACTTATAAAAACTTTCAAAAACTAATTTCCCTATTTTATAGAAAAAACTATTTTTTTTAAATATTGAATGGCTAGAAAATAGATTTTCCTAAAAACTAAAACAAAAAATAACTTCAAAACCTACAACCAATCAAGGCTTTAAACATTCTATGAATTCATATATGGATGAACTTATTGGTTTCAAATATAAATTTCTTTTATCCAAATAGATAAATTAATATCTCTCCAAATTATTAAAATGTATTCATCCTAAAAACATTAACTAATCGAAATTTTACTATATAGTGTTTTGAATCAAGATACAAGACATTTAACAGAAACATTTATTTTATTCAAAACAAACTTTCTGGTTTATTTGACATGTTGTATTGGAAATAAATTTAGTCCCCAATATAAATATGCTAATATATTCTGTTTTATGCCATATATGAATATCAGCACATGTAATATTTATTGATTTGATAAATTATGTTTTCCATGAAAACTATCAAATTAGATTTTAACACCAAGATAACTGCGTTTGCAAACGTAATAGTTCAATATTTATTTTCTTATAAAGTCCACTGCCAAAGGAAAAAATATTACATTCTTAAATGGTAGAGGATCTATGGGAACGCAGAGATAATATCCTTAAGTTATTTAAACTTGAATGACGTCAAAAAAAAAAAGTTATTTAAACTTGAAGAGACAATCCAACATGAGTTGTAATAAAATTAAGTTTTCAAAGAGCCAAGTGTCTTTATCCAAAAAAAAGAAGAAGAAAGAGCCAAGTGTCAGTATGCTAATCTGGACCGTTGATTGGCATGTCACAGCCACGTCAGCTGGCTTATCTATAGTTGACCAATCTTTTTGAAAATGATGGGATTGGGAAGTTCATTAGAGTTAAATTAATTTAATCAATAATCAAAATGAAACAACATTTTCACCTTACTTCATTTTAGTATTTAAAAGAATATTCTATATATATTCTATTGATAAAGAATTTTGTTTCTTTCAAGTTTCATCCCGAACTAAACTTCTAAACTTCAAGATTAAGGTTAGTAGTTGTAGTAAATGGGTTATCGAATCCACGAGGAGCAAAAATCAACATATTTAATCCACAAGTTTTTTCAATTAAGCTAGACTAATCATAAAGGGTGTTTTATTGAAATCAAACAAATCAAAACAAGAAAAATAAACAAAGACAAGAACAAAGAAGAGATAAGAGAATTTATATTAATGATGGAAGCATGCAATTCATGAATTAAGCAAACAACTAGATAGTCTAGATGATATTAAGATGCAAGAGCTAATCATTCAAACACACCATTAAGGACAAGACAACAATCAATTAATCCATTCTCATGGTATTAATCCTTCTAATGATCTAAAATTGGACCAATCTCCCGATTGCAATTTAGGGATCATTAGTCATTAAACACAAGCCTAAACATCCACTAAAC
>OVAN01006688.1:0-20862 GCA_900406275.1 Anastatica hierochuntica
TTATAACGTATATTTAGTAATTTATTAATAACATATATAGTTTTTTCAATCTTTTTTTAACTTTTTGTAATTTTTTTTGTTAATAACTTTTTGTAATTTCAAAAATAATTTAATTATTAAACTAATTGATTTATTAAATTATTATTCTAGTTTGCCTCGAATTATATGAAGATATTTTTTGACATTTTTTTCCAATATTTTAATAAATTAGTTAATTTAATGAACTAATAAACAAATAAATTTATTAATTAAATAAAATATTAGTTTTCAGTAATTTTAATTAGTTTAATAATTTAATAAATAAATTAGTTTTGAAAATACAAAAAATTTAAAAAGATTGTAAATAGACTATATATCCCTCTATGTTATTAATAAATAAATTTATTTAATAATTAAATAAAAATTAGTCTGGAACTCAGTAATATTAATTAGTTTAATGATTTAATTAATAAATTAGTTTTGAAATAGCTTAATTATCAAATTGATTTAAATAACTGAATTTCAAAACAACTTTATTTATTTCTTTATTGAATTAATTTGTTTAATTATGAAAATAATTTTTTTTTCTAACATCAATTATGAAATTAATTTATTAAACTAACTAATTTATTAAATTATTAAACTAATTTATAGAAATGATAAACTAACTTGATATATTGATGTGTGAGAAAACAATTTATGAGAATGTTAACTAACCTAGTTGGTAAAGCATGTTTGTGTGATACTTGAGGTAGGGGGTTCGAAGCTCGGTCAAGTAGTGTTTTTTATTTTCGATTTAACATAAAACGACGTCGTTTTGAGAGTTATTCTCAAAACGACGTCGGTTCATATTTAACGTAAGTTAAATCTGATTTAACGGTTGACTTTTGTTGGGCTATTTTTGGTCTGGTCAACGAAAGTTTGGGATTTAAATGACCAAATTTTAAAAGTTGAGGATTAAAATAGCTTAAGTGAAATTTGAGGATTTTTTGGCTAAAATTTGAAAGTTGGGAATTTTTGTGGCATTTTTTCCCATATGATAATGAAGGTGAATCTTATAGAATTGCTACAAATATAACAAAATATAAGTTTGTAGTACAATTATTATCTTTAGCATGTATAAAATTCATTTTTATAAGTTTTTAATCGTAAATGATTTTAAAAATGTTACTTGAATTATGTATAAAATGCCTTTTATAAGATTTTGAATTCTTGTTTCTTTTACTCCAACAATTTCAAGAGCTATTTACACTTTCTAAAAAAAATCTATTTACACATATTTTAACCACGAATGACATTTACCTTTGGTTCACGTCATTAAGTCTCAATCCTCCTCTTCCAAAGTGTGGCTCAAGGTCTCCTCACCATCACTTGCAACATTCTTTCCATGTCTCTTAGTTGCGTTCTTTGATGTTTTCTTCGATTTTGTATCCTCTATTGGAAGATACCCTACAACAAACCAAAGACTCAGAGAACCAAATTAGTCTCTTGAAAATTTCAAGCGTGACCATAAATATCTATATTCAAACATAATTAGCAATTAGACATCACAATGATATAAGAGACAATATAAAAGATGTAAACAAGAGAAAATCCAATTTATCAAATTCACTTTGTAATTTTATGGTTGTACATGTTATGCCAAATATCATTACCAATTTTTTTTTGATTTAAGGTTTAAAGATGCAAAATAACTAGTAAATCCAAGTTACACATAAAAAGATAGCATTAGAACAAGCAAATTTAACAAACTTAACCACTAAATTTCAGGTTATATTGAAGTTCAAAATTCAAGTGGTAACATGCGAATTACTTGTTCAAGTAGTAAATCTATATGCAAGACAAGTTTATTTAAGCGAGATCCCGAAGAATTTAGCTAAAACAAGCCAAAATCCAAGAAATGCATCAGTATAAAAACTTAAGTGTGAGAAAGTGAGTAATTAGAAATCATACCTTGTTGTTTGAATGAAGAATATGTAAAAGAATGAGAAACTCCTCTTAAAATCAATTTGAATTTAGTAAAATTAGAAAAATCCCTAATCTTTGAACTTTATTTTTTTAGGGTTCACGTACTCTCTTATAGAAAGAGATGATGTTGAGAGTTATTAGATCTAAAAATGCTAATAAGAAAATCAAAGGGTTGTTTTCCACTTTGTAAAATCCGATTTTGGTCCAATAAATTTAAAAATATGGTTTATTTTAGTTAAAATTTGTTTAATTTAATTAAATACCAAAGTTGGGGCATGTAGTCCGCCACTTGGTCAAATGACACGGACGCGACAAGACACAAAAGATCTTCCCACTGGCCGCCTGCTTGTTTTGGCACTAACCAATGCCTGGAGGTCCGCCCACCGGTGGGTCTGGTCTAGTGAGGCAACTGGTCGAGGAACAAGAACTTTCTCACCGGTTGCGATAGGTCTTTTGGCATAAATCGGTGGTGGCTCGTCCAAGACCGGCAGAGAGTGATTCTCAGCAATTTTGCAATCCGAACAGTTCATGATGATTTTTTATTGTTCAGGAGATTATCTGGGAAGTCTTGGATGGTACAAACAAGCTTATAACATTTGTTGATTGCGGATTCGGCCAAAAGACAAAGAATACAGACAATTAGAAGCATTCAAATTCTTGAAGTTTCCTCTGACCGGGTTAAGTACATGTTCGGATTGGTCTTAGAATGTTGCTCGAATCATTGATATTACTTGGTAAATTTCCATTTCGCCAACAAAATGATTCTAGTGTTGATGCTTTCATACCTATAAATGAAAATAATTGCGATAAATTTCTGGAAGATCATCAAAATGATGTTAAAATGTTTTAACCCAAACGATGACCGTACAGGAAATGATAAGAATGTGAATGTTATGTTTGATGTATTTGATCCAAAAATTGGGATAAACTAAACTTAGAAATGATTGATGTTTTAGTGGAAAAAAGTTTTTAAATGATATGTCTATTATTAAAGGTCCAAAAGATAAATTAAGTAGGCATTTTTCTGCAAAGTGGTACACTAGAATTTTATCGAATAGAGAAAAATGTGAAAGAGATTGGCTTGTTTATTATAAAAAATAGATAAAAGTGGTTTGTTTTTGTTGTAAAATATTTAAAATGTCCATCAGAAAATGTTAATTAGCAAATGAAAGTTTTAGAGATTGGGCACATCTTAGATCTAGGATTAAAGAGCATGAAACAAGTGCCGAGATTATTTAAAATATGATAATTTGGTATGATATGCGTGCAAGATTAAAAAAGAATCAATGTATTGATAGAGTGGCTCAATATTGAAATCATGTGTTATTGGTTCTATGATTTTGAAATCAAAATTAAAATCAACTGTTATTCAATAGTTAGGATTTGTGTACGAATTTGATTTTAAATTGGATTTGAATGGATTTATAAGTGTTTTGAAGAAAAAATTACAAAGACTCGAATATTGAGTTTGAAGCATGTCTTTTGAATTTTTTTTTTGTTAACCACTACGAAAATAATGTTTAACAATCAGGAACTAATAACACATGCCTCGACTTCACTTTTAAAAAGTCGATTTCTTTTTAAAATCCATCAGTTTGATTTTGAAATCCATTTGTTTAGATTATGAAATCCACTTATCTGATTTTGAAAATTTTAGATTTGTGAAGAAAAATCAAAATCCACTAAAATTTTCAAATCTATTAAAATTATAAAACCAATACCCCACCTAGCCATATAACAAAACGATGTAATTAAATGTATAAAGCCGATTTTTAGTGAATATAATGAAAGAATAAGATAAAAAAAAGCATTAAATTCTGATCCAAACAAAGGAAACCCAATAAAAGTTACATAATCGGTCCATAGACGATGCCATTCGGCCCATCGTTTTCCCGCCACACTCTTCCCGCCAAAACTCAGTCGTGTAAAAACCCCAATCCCCACTTTCCTTTTCCCTCATAACTTGAGAGAGAGAGAGAGAAAGAAAGAATTGTAACGGAGACGAAGCAGATATGTCAGGGTGGGACGAAGGAGCAGTTTACTACAGCGATCAGCCGCAGTTCCCGGAGGCAGGAGACGCCGCCAACGTCAGCCCCCATGCCGTCTTGTCGAAGTTCAAAGAATTCATAAGAAATTTCGAGATTGAACAGAATTGTTTCCCTTACAGAGAAGCCCTCTTGGATAACCCTAAGAGGCTTCTTGTCCACCTCGAAGATCTCCTCGCCTTCGATTCTGACCTCCCCTCTCTGATTCGATCTGCCCCTTCCGATTTTCTCCCCGTAGTATGGCCGCTACCTCCTTCACTGTTTTAAATAATCACATCATATGCTATATTTGCTTTATATAAACTCCTGCAAGTATTGGTGTTTGAGTGTTGTTAAGTATCATTTGTACTGGTAAGATTGTGCTTGAATATTTTGCTATTTAGCTCAATTAAAACTCTTGGAAATAAAATAAATTAGGAATCCTAGGAGCATTGGTGTTTATGCGTGTTAAGCTTCATTTGTACATGTTAGATTTCTTAGTCTTGGACTGAACCAAGCTTTTTAATTTAGTTCGAGAAAGCAGCTGGTGAAGTGTTGGCTGGATTAAAAACGATAAACCCTAAAGAAGCAGGGGAAATGGTTGAGCCTTCCCCTAGGGATGTGCAGATTTTGCTGACTTCAAGAGAGGATCCCGTTTCAATGCGATTACTTGGGGTATCACCTTTTTTACTGCCTGATTACATGTTTCCTGTTTATGTTTTTTCCTTTTTTCCCTGGAGATTTACTCTACCTTCTCACAGGCTCAGTACATCTCAAAATTGGTGAAAATCTCTGGTATTAGCATTGCAGCTTCAAGAGTCAAGGCAAAGGCAACTTATGTCTTTCTAGTATGTAAGAATTGTAGAAAAACCAGGGAAGTTCCATGTCGCCCAGGCCTTGGTGGCGCGATTGTTCCTCGATCATGTGATAATATTCCACAGGTTCTTGCTTTATTTCTTTTGCTCTTTGGTTATTTTTTGTTTGCAGTCAGGAGTTTTGATTATTGACAAAACCTTGTTTAGCCTGGGGAAGAACCTTGCCCTCTTGATCCATGGATGGTGGTTCCTGATAGGAGCCAATATGTTGATCAACAGACCTTAAAGCTACAAGAGAACCCAGAGGTATATATCTGTTGATTTACATACTAAATATTTTCTGTTTGAACAGTTTGATATGAAATGCTCTCTCTATTGAAGGATGTACCTACCGGAGAGCTTCCACGAAATATGCTCCTCTCAGTTGATCGGCATCTTGTACAAACCATTGTACCTGGAACCAGACTGACAATAATGGGTATCTACAGCATTTTTCAAGCTTCATCATCATCTAACTCGTAAGCTTATAGTTTTTTTTATCAAATGAGAGTGTCAGATTGTTCTTTGGTAAAGTTGCACCAACAATGATGGGCGTCTTTTCCTTCCTTCTTTTTTAGTCATAAGGGAGCAGTTGCAATTCGGCAGCCTTATATCAGAGTTGTTGGACTGGAAGACACAAATGAGGCCAGTTCTCGTGGCCCTGCAAACTTTGCTCCTGACGAAGTTAGTATTGCTTTTCACTTTGAACTTTTTTTCTTCAATTGATAGCCTATGCCATTCATGGCTTCACACAGCCTGTTTGATGAGCGTCCGCTCACCACAATACTGTTGAAGTTGGTATGGCTGATGCATGCAAAACTGTGGTACCTGGGCATTCAAGCATATCGTTAAAGTTACCAGAATCCAATTCACTTGCTAGATATTGGCTATCTGAATATTTGTTCTTTCTGCTTCTCCCAAGTACTTTGATAGTTTTTCCAGGTCAAAGTGTTTATGCTTTTAGTTTAGCTTGAACCATTCAGGTCTGCTTAGAACATTACTTCATGGAGTTTATCTGTAAATTTTTATTTGTTAGTTTTGCCCTTCATTAGTATACTTTTGTTGAGATTGGTATGGCTGATCTATGGGAAACTGTGGTGCCGGGGCATTCAAGCATATCGTTAAAGTTGACAGAATCCAATTTCCTTGCTAGATATTGGCTCTCTGAATATTTGTTCTTCTGTATCTCCCAAGTAGTGTGATGCTTTTTCCAGGTTAAATATGTTTATGCTCTGTGTTTAGCTTGAACCATTTAGGTCTGCTTAGAACATCACTTCATCCAGTTTATTAGGAAACTTCTATTTATTAGTTTTATCTTTCATAATATTCCCTTTAGGAGGAAGAATTTAAAAAGTTTGCTGATAGTCAAGATATATACGAGAAAATTTGCTCCAAAATCGCACCATCAATATTTGGTCATGAAGACGTGAAGAAGGCAGTGGCTTGTCTTCTCTTTGGAGGATCGAGGAAGGTTTGTGCATTTAGATAAGATTTCAGTTTTCCATTTTCTGTACACTTGGATGCATTTTTGATATATTTATTTAAATTTCTCTCTTTAATCCAGAGCCTGCCAGATGGAGTGAAACTACGAGGTGATATTAATGTTCTGCTTCTCGGAGACCCATCAACTGCAAAATCTCAGGTTTGTACTGTGGTCTCGGTATTTATTATTAGTCGTCTGTCTTTCTAGCTTGATAATTGTCTTACATTCTTTTGTTCTAATGTTAGATTACTCCTTGCAAAGGTCATGTTATTTCCAGTAACTTTACCTAAGAAGTTGAACCCAATTTGCTTTTCGTTTTTTTCTAGTTTCTTAAGTTTGTCGAGAAGACCGCTCCAATAGCTGTTTATACATCTGGAAAGGGTTCATCGGCTGCTGGGCTCACGGCTTCTGTGATTCGTGATAGTAGCACTGTATGTTCTCCCTTGGCCCCCTTCTTATGCCTTATTCTCATTTTTCTGATCTATGTTAAGTTCAAAATTATTTTGCCATGACAGATTTTCAGTTACTTTACCCATTATGTAAATTGCAGCGTGAGTTCTATCTTGAAGGGGGTGCTATGGTTTTGGCTGATGGAGGTGTTGTATGTATTGATGAATTCGACAAGATGAGACCTGAAGATAGGTAACTCAAATCTAAATCATATCCAGAGGCTAGAGGTATCTAATTCTTGTTGTTGAGTAGAATTGACTGAATATTTTGTCATGTGACTAGGGTTGCTATCCATGAAGCAATGGAGCAGCAGACTATCTCCATTGCAAAAGCTGGAATAACAACTGTCCTGAATTCTAGAACCTCGGTGCTTGCTGCTGCTAACCCACCCTCTGGTCGATATGATGACCTTAAGGTTTAGAATCTGGTGCTCTTCTTTGTTAGTATGAAGCTTTTCCCTATTCTTAGGGGAATTTTTTTTGGGTATGCAGACTGCACAAGACAATATTGATCTGCAGACGACAATTCTTTCTAGATTTGATCTTATCTTCATTGTCAAGGACATCAGGAAATATTCCCAAGACAAGGTAAGCTAATTGAGTTGAAAGTTTCACTAGTTAACAGGGTATTGTTTGATTGGGATAGTTTGTTTCTTTGCTAGCTTAGGTTTTACATGATAATGTTGAAAAAATCTTCTGACAGGAAATAGCCAGCCATATTATAAGGGTTCATGCATCTGCAGACAAAGTTTCGGGTGATAACACAGATTCTAAAGAAGATAATTGGCTAAAAAGGTGTGACTTTTTGTTCTGTCAAAGAAAATGACGTGTGCTATATAAAAACTGTGAGTTATCTGTTTGACAAAAAAAGTTGTAATGATCTTTTCACCTTAGGTATATACAGTACTGTCGAGCAAGGTGTCATCCACGCCTCTCAGAACCTGCAGCTACGAAGCTGCAGCAGCAATATGTCAAGATCAGAGAGGTGATTTTGTCATTACTTTAGAACATCTGACAATAAGACGATAAAAACGGTGACAAAAATTATCGTTAAACAGGATATGAAGAGACGTGCACATGAAACAGGAGAAGCTGCCCCAATACCTATCACAGTGAGGCAACTTGAAGCTATTGCCAGGCTGAGTGAGTCGCTTGCAAAAATGAGACTGTAAGTAATCTTATTAGCATAGAGGTTCTGATTGGTGGTGCCTTGCATTGACATTATTAAATCTCTCAGGTCACACGAGGCAACAGAAGATGATGTAGCCAAAGCTTTTAAACTTTTTGATACCTCAACCATGGATGCAGCAAGATCAGGGATAAATCAACAGATAAACATAACAAGCGAGATGGCCAATGAGATCAAGGTTTATTAAAATGCCTTGTTTTGTTTTCTTGTGGGAAGAAAGAATTATATCCCCATGTTTTGGTTGAAGATTTAATAACTAATTGAGCTGGTGTTAAACAGCTAGCGGAAACACAGATAAAGAGAAGAATGGGGATCGGAGCTAGATTATCAGAGAGAAGACTTATAGAGGATTTGGCTAAAATGGGATTGAGCGATTCAATGGTAAATATTTTGAACAGATTTGTTGTGGTTAAGTTCTAATTAAAAATACAAATGGGATTTGGAGTTTATGTGAATATAAATATTGGCAGGTGAGAAGGGCTCTCTTGATAATGCACCAGAGAGGTGAAGTTGAGTACCAGCGAGAGAGACGTTCCATTGTTCGCAAAGCTTGATCTTCAAGGTTTTTGTGTCTTTCAACCAGAAAAGAACTCTTCAGTTTATGCCATTTTCAGTGTATGTTAATTTGCACGCGAATACCGAAAAGGAAAAGAACATAAGTTTATGCCATTATCCTTTGGTAGACTTTTATTCTTCTCCACCCGCTTTTTTTTTTTTGGGTTAAAATGTTCCCAGGCAGTGTTAACAAAGCATTTAGCCGGATGGTTATCATTGGAAAATGTGTCAAAACTTTTTTTTAGAGGTTAATCTATGTGGTATTATTAGGCGATCTAATCCAAATTCGTTACGCATTCTGGAATTATAGTTCAGCAAATCTAGGGTATAAGTTTCGAAAAAACAGGTTTCAAAACGGAAATTTTAACTATTATTATTTGGCAACCTGCCTGCCCAAAACATCTGCCAACAAAAATCTCTTTTTTTCGTTCAAGCATACTGTTCATTGTCGCCACCTAAGCCCTTTTCATATATGAAATCAGTTTGGTGGCTTCTCGATATATGAGACCATAAACAATGCAAGTATTTAAAGTGAGGTTCTAAAAAAAATCAATAAAATAATGAAAAAGGAGGAGAGAGACTAAGAGAGAGGTTCTTCTGATCCTAAAATAAGGATCGGTTCTTCAAAATTTCTTTCTATCTGCGGCATTCTCTCTCACTTTCTCTCTCTTTTTTTAATTTTATTAATATAATAATACTTAAGAAACCCCAAAAGTCTCTTAAGCATTGTTTATGGTCTAACACCCTACTCTTACCTTTATGGCACGAAATGCCATTAAGCACAGGAATGTACCAGTAATTCAAATCACAATATCAAATCGCTACTCAAAAGTAAATTTGAACACGCCTTGATAAAATTCACATTTAAAACATCTGTACTATTATTAAATGAGAAATAAAAAACTGACGTGGTGATCATACAAAGCAAATTGATGACGTGTCATCACTAGAATTGCTTTGATTTAAAAAAGAAAATTGAGAAAAATCATTCTCATGGTTGCGTGGCTCTATCTCGATCGATCTTTCTTTTATTTTGTGATGTGACGTCGCGAGATTCATTTGTTACTTTATCCTAACTAATTTTGGACGCTTTTATCCTACTTAGAATTATGTATTTATCTCTAAAAATATATAAAAATTTTGAACCAATAGAAACCATCCAACATCAGATACATATGCGTTCCCAATCTTTTCTCTCTTTATCTTTTCCTTTGTGTTTATTTTTTATGATTAATTATTATTTTTCTTTGAAAGACCCTAGATCAATCCTCTACTTGACTACTTATATAAATAGGGACACCTCTTTACCAAGACCCCTGAGATATTCACCAACCATCTCGAATATTGATCGCCCACCAAAAAGCTACGTAATCATGGATATTTTCCGTATTGTTTTGACATATATCACATATTTAGTGGTAAATTTTTTTTGTTCTTATAAAAAAATATCGGTTCATCCGAAAGTTCCACTATTTTTTGGATAAATTGTTCAAAATTCTATGCATATTTTTGGTTCAAGTTTATCTACGTTGATTTAAGAATCTCTCATTTATCTATGAGTCCCAAATTGTTCTTTTTTATATAAGCATTATGGAAAAGTGGATTCGTTTAATTAAGGGTCATTTTGATTAAATGTTTCTTGCTTTTGGAAAAGTGGACACAAGGAAAACCTTCTCCTATGTCTTTTTTGTTTTTTGGTTTCCTTCTTCATTTGACTGAATTTCTATATTTTTATTTTTCTGTGTGTTCATTCAAATAAATACAAATAAATTGTATGCTTAATATGTTAATATTGTGTCTATATTGTGCATTTAATATAGACATATTTAATGATAATAATACATTGAAATTACTCTTCCCTTTCGATATAGATCACATTCTGCTTAAACATTCTTTTGAACAAGCTAAAGTTGTTAAGCCTGAAGCTAATGATGTAAATGACCCGTAAGTTTATTTGATATAATCATTCATTTTATGTTTATAAACAACCACTCTTCCTAAAAAATGTAAACAAGTTATAGTCATTGTTGCTTTAGGCTTTGTACCAGTTTCAAAATTCCCTTGGGAGCTCTTGCTAGATTGGTTCTAGAAGCTGGAAACGTAACTTTGAAGCTTCAAGCCATTTCTACTACAAATGCTGGTTCAAAGGTATATGATGAAATACACTAGCGGAAGCTATGATAAACAGCTCAACTAATGAATTCTAAAGAATTAATTGGGATCTATCAGTTCAACCAATGAATTCAATGGAATCCTCGCTTGGGACCTACTTCTTATTTGATGAATTTAATCAAATCAATACAAGGAATAGATAATACTCTTCTCTGAAAAGCACAAGCTCTTTTATTAATAATCAACAACCGAATAAAACAATAAGTTAAAAGACTATTTATAGGTAAACACAAAAATTGTAATAAATATTAAAAAAGCCTGAAGATAATTCGAAATAAAATAAGATAATTACTAAAATAAATAATAAACTAAATAAGCAAGATATTTGGTAATTATCCAAATATCTCTCTACATCATTCTCCCAAGGTTGAAGAAGATTCGTCCTCGAATCTTGAGCGTGGTATTCGATTCCGAAACATCTTCCAAGAAAACTCCGTCCTCAAATCTTCAGTATGGATAGAAGCACCAGAATTGCATGCATCCGATTTCGTCCGAATATTGCACGCTGCAAATTGTGTAGAAGATTTCAGAAAATATAACTAGGCCTGAAATATGCACAGAAAGAATTCTGCCAAAAATATGCACATAACATATTCTCGAAATTCGCACTGATATGTTTTCTTAGAAAATTTTCATAAAACTGCAGACGCACGGATTTTGCACAGGGTAGATTTTCAAAAGCTTCTTCCTTAAAAACAAAATCCGTAACTATTATATAATCTTCGTATACGTCATAGATAGGGTCGGCACAGATCTCCCTATAACTTTCTTCATACAGACTTTCGTCCTTAAAAGGATAGATGTTGCAACTGCCAATCAACATGACATCCAGAATCGGTCTTCGATTGAGTAATCAAAGGACACACGACTCTAACACCAACTGATATAGCGGAAGCTACAATAAACAACTTAACCAATGGATTTTAATGAATCAATTGAGACCTGTCAGTTCAACCAAAGGATTCTAAGGAATCAATTGAGACCTGTCAGTTCAACCAAGGGATTCAATGAAATCCTCGTTTGTGACCTGCTTCTTGTTTGATGAATTTAATCAAATCAATACAATGAATAGAGAATACTCTTCTCTGAAAAGCATAAGATCTTTTATTAATAATCAACAACTGAATAAAAAAATAAGTTAAAAGACTATTTATAGGTAAACACAAAAACTCTAATAAATATTCAAGAGTCTAAAGATAATTCGAAATAAAATAAGATAATTACTAAAATAAATAATAAACTAAATAAGCAAGATATTTGGTAATTATCCAAACATCTCTCTGCGTCATTATCAATTATCTAAATTTGATGCAGCGAAAGTTTACATGAATAGACTAGTAGTCCTTGATTCAGAGAATACCAAAAAAATTAGGATTTCTCGGATCTGCTAATTTTCGCAAAAATATCAAAAACGAAACAACGTGAGGAACTCGTTGATTCTTCTCGAAAACT
This sequence comes from Anastatica hierochuntica, assembly GCA_900406275.1. Taxonomy (NCBI): domain Eukaryota; kingdom Viridiplantae; phylum Streptophyta; class Magnoliopsida; order Brassicales; family Brassicaceae; genus Anastatica; species Anastatica hierochuntica. The sequence goes on from OVAN01006688.1 coordinate 12,126, forward strand.
GAATCCTACGTATTCCTATAATCTTTGATTCAACAAATGAATAAAGAGAACTCTCAATTTTATTAATCAAATCATAAACTCAATACACTTAAGTCATAAGAGCCTTATTTATAATAAAACCAAATAACCCTATAAACTATTAAAAATCCTAAGATAATTGCAACTAAATAAGATAACTAATATAATAAATAATAAATAAATAATCAAAAATTTGGTAATTATCCAAATATTTCTCTGCACCATTCTCTTCGGGTTGAAGAAGATTCGTCCTCAAATCTTAACTGTACATTGTGTTAGGACCCACCGTCCAAAAAGATCATTCCTCGAATCTTCAGTAGGGTTCTTGACACCATAAGTACAAAAATATGCATGAATTTTGTACGTTGCAGATTTATCAGAAAGTACTTTGAAACTTGACTCTGCACGATTTTTTGCATGGAACTGCTTTTCCATAAAATATCTTGAAAACTCTGGACGCCCGAAATTTGGACGGATCACATTCTGCAAATTTTTTTTAACAAATCATATCATACTCGAAATTTGCACGATCTGCATTTTCTTATGGATCTTGATTTTCTATGGATTTTGCACTCCCGGATTTTGCGCGAACCAGATTTGTGAAAGCATCTTCTGGGAAGATAAAATCAACAATCATAACATATTCTTCATAAATGTCGTAGATTAGACCACCGTAGATCTCTATATATATCTCATGATTTTCTTCTCTTTTCACAAAAGGACTTTCATCCTCGGAAGTGTTGCAATTGATTATCATTATGATATCCAAGGATTCGACTTTGATTAAGAAATCAAAGTTGTAGCTCTGATACCAATTGATACAACGGAAGCTTCTATGAATACTAGTAGTCCGTTGATTATGAGAATACCCGGAAAACTAGGATTTCTCGGATCTTTTGATTTTCAAAAAGTACCAGAAACGAGACAACGTGAGGAACTCGTTGATTCTTCGCGAATACCGAATCCTACGTCTTCCTATAATCGTTGATTCGACAAACGAATACCAAAAATAAGGAACAAATAAAGAACTCTCAAATTTATTAACCAAATCATAAACTGAATACAACTTAAGGCATAAGAACCTTATTTATAATAAAACCAAATAACCCTATAAACTATTGAAAACCCTAAGATAATTGCAACGAAATAAGATAACTACTAAAATAATTAATAAATAAATAATCAAATATTTGGTAATTATCCAAATATCTCTCTGCATCACTAACCATCATATAAGTAAAAGAGATTTTTTGCCTTTTTCTACGCAGAGCGAGAGCGATTCATCTTCAAAACCAACGCGAAGCAATTCAGCAATACATCCCTCTAACATTCCTACACTTCGTGGCTTTAACACTCCCCACATTTCCCACTGTTACAACATCTTCAGCTCCTAAGAAGATATCAACAGCTTCGACTTCACCTTCAGTTTCAGTTTCATCTCCAAAGAGAAGCGTCTCTCGATCTTGAACTCCTGTATCACGCAAAACACCATCAAGATCGTTAACTCCTTCAAGTTGTTAGAGTCTCGATCTCTCTTCCTCTCAAATGTAACAGAACAAACGCAACCTCTTTATTGATATAGAAAGAATCGATTACAATGATTAAGCTCAAGTGAGCAAGTTCTCTCTCACTCTCAATTAGAAACAAACACTCCAAGAGATTTTGCAGAACCTCTTCTTCAGCTTGCAGGCTGAGATTACCCAACAAACAACATAATGAAAAATATTGCAACAGACTCGATACTAAAGCTAAAAGACCCTCAACTGCAAACTTTCTCTCTGTGTCCCAGTCTTCACTTTACTCTTCTCTTTGTCCACGTCATTCCCACTCATTGGAGCCTTTCCCGCCTTCTTCTTCCTGTAGTAAGCTTGGTGGAACCTATCAATGCTTCCCCCTTTGAAATTCAGCTTGCCCTCAAGCTGGAAATGAGGATATTGTAATCGGAAATCTCGAGAACTCATCCAGGTTGTTTCATGGCTCGGCAAGCCTTGCCACTGTACCAACAACTCCAACACTCCCTTATCTGAATGTCGTATATCCAACATATCCTCCAGAATTTTAAGAGAAGAAGCTTCCTCCAGACATAACGGTGGTAATGGCAAAACCACTTGATCTTTCCCCACAACTGCTTTCAATTGAGACACATGAAAAACATGATGGATCTTAGACTCAGAAGGCAATGCTAACTTATATGCCACTTTACCCACACGAGTCAAAATTTCATACTGTCCATAAAACTTTGCCGTCAATTTTTGACAAAATCGGCGAGCTACAGACTGTTGAACATATGGTCAGAGTTTCAAATAGACCTTGTCCCCTACGGTAAACTCAACAGCTCGCCTATGCTTGTCAGCGAATCTCTTCATCGATTGCTGAGCATGGAGCAAATTGCTATGAATATGAATTAACATCAAATCAAGTTCTTTTAAGGATTGTTCCAACTCAAAATTTTGGGTAGAGCCTTCTTCAAAAGAAATAATGGATGGAGGGTCTCTATCATAAACCAACTTGGATGGTGTCATTTTAATAGCTATATGGTAAGACGTGTTCTACCATAATTCAGCCCAAGATAAAAAACGGTACCACGTTCTCGGATGAGCAGGGGCAAAACAACGAAGATACGTCTCAAGACACCGATTTAAAACTTCCGATTGACCATCCGTCTGTGGATGGTACGCAAAACTATAATTCAATTCTGTCTTAGCCTACTTGAATGTTTCTTGCCAGAATTTACTCATGAAGATCTTATCCCTGTCCGAGACAACAGACTTTGGAAATCCATGTAGTTTAACAATCTCATAGAAGAATCTGTTGGCTAAATCAGAAGCAGTAAACGGATGTTTCAGACCAATGAAATGAGCATATTTGCTCAATATATCCACCACCACCCAAATCATGTTGATACCATTGGACGTTGGAATATTTGTGAGTCTGACAAATCTCACATTCAGACACATACTTCTCAACCATCTTAAACATGCCTTCCCAATGGAATGTCTGTCGAACCCTCTTGACAGTTTTTAAAACTCCTGAGTGCCTCCCATTTTACTGTCATGGCATTCTCTGAGTATTAAAGGTATAAACTGAGAGGTTTTTGGTATCACCAATCTGCGCTTGAACCATAAACGACCATTAATAACTTGAAACACCTTCGATACCTCACCCTCCTGTTGTACCTTTTGTATCTGTTCTTGAATACCCGGATCAGACTTTATCTCATCATATATGTTCTGAAGTTGAATCACCGACGATATAGTTAAAGCCAAGAGAGTGTGCTCAACACCAACCAGACCCTCTGGAACCATACGAGATAACCCATCCGCAGCTTTGTTCTCTATTCCCGGCTTGTAAAAAATGTCAAAATCAAATCCCAACAACTTTGTCAACCATTTTTGATACATCATATTAACCTCTTTCTGCTCTAATAAGTATTTGAGACTTCGTTGATCAGTATGCACAATAAACTTCCTTCCTAACAAGTAATGTTTCCATTTCAAAATAGCCATAACCACTACCACTAGTTCTCGCTCATAAGCAGGTTTACGTTGTTCTCTTGCTGAAAGACCATGGCTAAAGAAGGCTATAGGTCTTTTTTTTGCATCAAAATTGCTCCCACTCCGTCGCCTGAAGCATCAGATTCGATAATAAAAGGCTGAGTAAAATCAGGTAAAGCCAAAACTGGAGCTTGTATCATCAATTGCTTCAGCTTATCAAATGCATTTCGAGCTTCTTGAGACCACTTGAATTAATCCTTCTTAAGTAATTATGTTAAAGGTTTTGCCACCATTCCATACTCTTTAATAAACCTCCGATAATACCCCGTTAAGCCCAAGAATCCCCTCAACTGTTTTACTGAATTCGGTGTTGGCCATTGCCGCATTACCTCGGTCTTAGTAGACTCTGTAGCAACTCCGTTTGCTGAGATAATGTGCCCTAAATACTCGACTTGGTGCAGAACAAATTGACATTTCTTTTGATTGGCAAAGAGTTATTGTTCTGCAAAAAGTTTCAAAACAACTCTTAAGTGCTCATCATGCTCTGATTCACTTCTGCTGTAGATGAAAATATCATAAAAAAAACCAGGATGAACTTCCTCAAATAGGGCTTGAATACTGCACTTATTAAAGCCTGGAAAGTGGCAGGAGCATTAGTGAGCCCAAATGGCATCACTACAAACTCATAATGCCCTTCCATAGTCCTAAAAGCAGTTTTACGAATATCTTTCTCCTTCATTCTGATTTGATGATAACCAGAACGTAACTCTAATTTGGAGTAGATAGTTGCTCCATGTAATTCATCCAACAATTGATCAATCACTGGAATCAGAAACTTATCTGGAATTGTAGCTTTGTTCAAGGCTCTATAGTCAACACAAAATCTCCATGTCTTGTCTTTCTTCTTGATTAATAAGACTGGACTTGAGAACGGGCTTGTACTTATTCTAATTAACCTCGACTGTAGCATTTCCATTACCATCTTCTCCATAGCTTCAATACTCGCATGTGACACCAATAAGGCCTTACCGAAATTGCCTTCACACCAGTCACTAAGTTGATTGCATGTTCATAACCTCTTACTGGTGGTAAACCCTTTGGTAATTCAAATATCGTCGTATATTCCTGTAAAACTTGCACAATCTGAAGTGGTATTGACACTAACGATTCTGAAGCGGTGCTCTTAAGATCATTACTCGTAGCCACTATAGCTGTAGAAACCGAAATATCCTCAAACATTGGTTGAGAATTCATTGGAAGCTTGTGTAACGTCGGATCACCCACCAGAGTGATTAGTTTCCCCATATACTGAAAGGTGAGTTCTTGCAATTTCCAATCCATCACACACCTCCCAAGTGACTCAAGCCATTGTACTCCCAATATCACATCTACACCTCTCAACTCTAAGGCTATGAAATCCGATTTGAATCTAGCTTCTGAAAGCTGGAATTTCACATTCTTACATACTCCCAAGCCTTTAACATCTACACCATTTCCCAACAATATATCCAGGTTTCTGTTAGTATCTAGTCTCAAGTTTAGCTCTGAGATCAATGCTGGATCCACGAAATTATGCGATGCTCCACTGTCCAGCATTATGATTACTCTGGTTTTCCGATATAACCGTAAAGCTTGGGTTTTCTAGGAGAATGAATTCCTAATAGTAAATTTAAACAAAACCATTGGCTCCTCTGATCCATTCTGTTATGTCTCTTCTCTTTCAACCATGTTCTCCTCTAACACCTCCAACTCATACCCATTGATAACTGTAAGAATCTGTAGCTCACTGCTTGGACATTGATGACCCCAGAAATATTTTCCTTTCCATTTGAAACAAATTCCTTTACTCCTCATTTCATCTAATTTTGCATCTGTGTGATGCATCCTTGGTCTTGAAACTTGTTTATTTGATATATTCAGATTTCCTTTTTGTGTATAGTCTTGAGAATCTTGAGTAATATTTGGTTGTGAGTTTCTGTTCTCTTTAGAACCATACCCTCTCCTTGAATTGTACGTTGAAGATGATCTCAAAGGAAAAGGAGTATATGTTTTACTTGTTTTGGAAGTTCCTTTACTCACATCACCCATGGACTTGCAAAAGAAATTTGATTCCATTCTCAAAACTGCCGCAATATGGCTTCTTAAACCTTTAGGTTCCTTCATCCTTATGAATTCTTTCATTTCTGTTTCAATCCATTGTAAAATATGTCTGTAAGATTCTTGTCTCTTAAACCAAGAACTTGAGCTGAAAAATCCTCAAATTCGTCGACATATTCTCTAACTGTCCCCACTTGTTGTATTGCAAATAACCTCTTCCCAGGTTCCGACTCAATAGATTCACCAAATATGAGAATCAATTTCTGCTTAAAATCTTCCCAATTGTCAAAACCACCTTGTTGTATTTCCCAACTAAACCATTTTAAAGCTTCACCCGTCAGGCTCAATGGCAAAAATTCAAGCATCTCTACTTCTGAATACTTCTTAAGTTGTGTGAATCTTTCAATCAACACAATCCATTCATATGTATTCTCACCATCAAACACTGGCATATCAATCTTCTTTAACATACTCTCCCTATTCGTTACATTCAAAGATCCAGATCGATAACCTAACGGATTATTTTCCTGGTTCAATTCCCAGTTAGAATTTGGTACCTGGTTATGAGATTGGGTTCGTGACGACTCTGGAATATTTTTTCTTTCTCACCATCTTTGAACATCTTCGATTCCATTCTGATCAACGTTTCCGAGAGCGATTCGATTTTCTTCTCCATATTCTCAGCGACCAAATCAATTTTCTTCTCCAACGTAGATTGTTCCTTCGACACTCTCGTGAATCCGTCATAGAGAAACTAGATTTGTCCCAATACAACTTCCATAGCTTTGGCTTCATCTTCTGACTGTGAAATTTCAGCATCGATACCACGATCCATCTTCGCATTTGATTCGTTCTCAGTTTCACCGCACCAATGTTAGAGTCTCGATCTCTCTTCCTCTCAAATGTAACAAAACAAACGCAACCTCTTTATTGATATAGAAAGAATCGATTACAATGATTACTCTCAAGTGAGCAAGTTCTCTCTCACTCTCAACTAGAAACAAACACTCCAAGAGATTTCGCAGAATCTCTTCTTCAGCTCGCATGCTGAGATTAGCCAACAAACAACATAATGAAAAATATTGCAACAGACTCGATACTAAAGCTAAGAGACCCTCAACTGCAAACCTTCTCTCTGTGTCCCAGTCTTCACTTTACTCTTCTCTTTGAAGCTCTCTGTCCACGTCATTCCCACTCATTGGAGCCTTTCCCGCCTTCTTCTTCCTGTAGTAAGCTTGGTGGAACCTATCAATATCACAAGTATCATCACAACTAATCCTAACTTTAAAAAAGTTGTAGAAGCTCAAAGATCAAGATCATTTACTTCGAGATCAAAGCTTGCAAATTCAAGTTTTCAAGTAACACCAAAGTTTGTTTTGAGTCTCTGTCATCACGTCATCGGTTTCATCAGCACCTCAAACACCGCCAAAGCTAAAAGAAAGAAAGACACTAGCGATTGGTCGACTAGTGGTAACCACAATGAATGTAAATTCGGCGAAACGTACTACCTCACCAGATGTTTCAAGGACTAGGCCTAAAGGCGGCTCTTCTTCTTCTCTGATTCCTACCTTTTCAGACGTCTGGATAGGAAACTCGTTGTTAAAAAGTTAAGGTATATATGTATTAATTTGAGCATGCTTATTAACTACGGATCAAGTTAGGACAGAACTGGAGCGACTAGGATGTAAGATCGGAAGAATCTAGCTGAAACATAAGATCTGCTTTAAATTCAGATGATGTTGGTGTCACTATAACAAGTAGAGGTAAGTTTCAAGAAGTATTTTATAGGCGCATATGGAAATACTCCAAGATTGCTTGGAAAACAAGCCACATTTGAGAAAATAGGACTTGGTGCTTTCCAATAGGATTACGGAATTTAAAATCCACATCTGTATATGCTTTCTTTAATATGAAAATTTAAGCAATTCATTAACTTGTCCTCCTTGAGTTTATGATTTCACGTTAGATTTTAGGTTTCCTGTTTAGTGTAGTTTTAAAAAATATAGTAATCAGTTTAGGTTAGGGGCATACTTGTTTGTAATAGAATTTAGTTTTAAATGCTTCATGTTTTGGTTGACTTAGTGATTAGATGTAGTACGCGATAAAAAAATTGTGTCATAGATCAGTTATTCATGATTATTTATATTTAATTAATATTAAATATTTAAAAATTCATCAAATATTTTTATTACTTAATTTTTTGATACTAAAAATATTTGTAATAGTTTAACATTTTTTTATCAAATATTCATAATTTTATATTTTAATAAAAATAAAATATTGAAACTTACTAAAAATTAAAAAAATACTTCCTCTGTTTTGCAAAAAGTGTCATTTTAACATTTTTTCACACATATTAAGAAAACTATTAAAATGTCTTATATGCCCTTCATTAATAGTTTTTAAAAAAGTTTATATCCAATTAATACATTAAAGCAGTAAAGTTGAAATTCACTTATAAATTTGCATCAAAAATGTAAAATGACACTTTTTATGAAACGAAATTAAAAGGTTAAAACAACATTTTTAAGAAACGGAGGGAGTAAATAATATTTACAATATTATTTTATTTGATTTACTTATAAAGTTCAAACAAAAAAAACTCAATGGAATAATATGGTGATGGTTGTATGTGAGATTCTTACATTAGGCAAGGCAGTTTCACCAATTGTGATTGTCTGTAAGTTCTTATATGAATGAAAGTTACGGTTAATGTTTTTCATTTGTTTTTTCAATATGGAATCTGCATTGTCATACCTAATAATCTATATCTAACTATATAAAAGGAGTTAATAGTGCATTTTTAGAGTATTCACATCATCTTTTTGTGAAACCACTCCATGGTGCCACGTTAGATAAACATTCTAAAAAGGGAAAATGTTTGTTAGTTACATCAAGTTTACTATAATATGGTGAACAACATACCAAGTATCATAATATGTGACCAACATCATGACGTATATGTTAATCATGTCCACATGTATGAACTATAATGTATTACATCAGAAACTATAAATTAGGGTGTAATTGATCTGAACAATAGTTTGTATGGTCAAATCGCAATTAACATAAATTTATCATTAACTATACAATAATAATAATAATAATAATAATAATAATAATAATAA
>OVAN01006689.1:0-20856 GCA_900406275.1 Anastatica hierochuntica
TTCGCGAGCCAGCATGACCAATCTTCAGTATATTTTGTGTAACTCTTGATCCTCAACTCCGAATAATGTCAAACCACTTCCATATGAAAGCTAACTCAATATCTAGCTCCTATACAAATTTCATCAAAATCTAACTGTGGCAAGACCTTCATCTTGAATGATATTTCTGATGCTTGGAAACTGTCCAGTTTCTAGCTTTTACTCCAAGTAGCTCCATATTGCTCCGAAAATGCTTTGTTTGACTTGAAATGACTCAATACACTAAAAGTACAAGAAAACTACATTTTCATGCACAAAGTTTCTTAAAACAACTAAGAAAACATACTAAAATCTATAGGAAATGTGGTAAACTATTGGTGTTATCATATTATTATTCATAGGAGATAGGTCAATGAAATATATGCATCAAACAAGTAGAAATCACCGAGAGCATATAAACAAGGAGGATTCAAATTAGGTGCATAAAACTTAGGTTAGATCACAATCCAATTGTAAATCCTCTAGATTTTCGAGGATCAGGATTCTATACTTTTAACAACCAAGGGACTCAACTTACGCACGATCCTTATAGAAGAAAGAACAAAAAAAAGCTTTTTCAATTCACTGCCGAAAAGGTTAGATTCTGAACACTAGGATGGTCAAAAAAATTTCTATCAGAATCTTGCATGGAAATTATGTTAAAAACAATGACTCGTGAATTATCAGGTATACAATGCATCGATTCAAGATCCCAATAAGAATATGTGAGTAGATCAATGCTATTTGAACTAAATATTGGTGGAGTAAATGTTCAAATAGAAGACTAATGCTTTCAATATTATGAGAAAGAATGACATTACCTTAAAGAGAAGATGGTATGAGACTCTGAGAAAATGCAAGTTTCTATGATGCAATGTTTATATAGTAAGCATTTAGAATATTACAAAAGCCAAAAAGACTACTAGCAAGGGTTCTAAGAGGAAGATACATTGAAACTTCTATTATTCTTACGGCTTCACATGGGACAAAACCTTCTTTTATCTCACAATCTTTATTGATCAGACAAGACCTTTCGAAAGGGATGTAGTTTCTTATTAGCAGCTGTAATGAAACACATATTTGGGATGATAGTAGGCTTATAACACATCTGCAAAGAGCACCACAAATGTGTGAGGGAAGTAGCACTGGAAAAATGAAATTTTGGACATGTCAATATCCCTGAATATGCTACAAAGATTCAAAAATAAGTTTAAGCTTTATTAATAGACTAAATATATTAGATTAGCATTATACCAAGAATTGTCTATACACAGTGAAATCAGGTGATTAGTTAGCCATACATAACTAATCGATAACACCGTTATGGTTACATGAATTTAAGGAATCTATTTAGAACCTTACTATAACTCCAAAGTTAAAACACTTTCTTTAGAGGATTTTATCAAATGCACTAGCTATAAGTTCAAAATTAAAATGAGTAGTATCATTAGAGATTCCCAATGTTCTTTAGAAGAGTAAACAATGGAGCATCCTTTTTCATTTTCCAAGTGATTCAGAGAAGAACTCAGATAATGGATACATATTTAACCAATCCTAATATTTTTTGGATGCAATAAGAATCAAGCTCTGCCTTAGTTAATAAGACAGATCTCCCATTATGGATTATTTGGAGAATTTGAGAAAGTAGAAGCTTACATGTTTATCAAAAGCGCAGAGGAGTGATATGATACAAGATATTAAGAGATTCTTATGGTTTTTCTTAGAAGTTTGATAATGTCTATATATCTTATTTTCGGAGCCAATGGAGGTTGAGTTGCAAGTCATGTTAAGGGTGACTCAACATGTATGCGTATAAAGACACCAAAAGATAGTCTTTGTAAGGGATAACAAAGGGGTTCATAGCTATCAATGGTGAAGAGCTCAATATCAAACACGATGATTGAGTGTAAGAGATAATTTTGTTACTATAATGATTTGACCAAGCATGTGTAAAGGGGATACCACGATCATCTTATAATGTTGTTGACAGTTTAGTAAACCACTATTCATCTTCTTCACAATTTGTATTTTTCTTCTATACTCTAACTTTCATTGTACAGATCCTCCATGACGATCACTGATCCTCTTGCATCTAAGTGATGCAGTACTCATCAGTAAGCACTTCTATGAGATCTCTTGGCTCCAAAGTCGAGACAAAACATGCAAAATGAAACTTGAGAGTGACATGTTCACCAATCATATCATTTATCACTTCTTTTTCATTGTGATTTCTGTGAACTTGAAGTGGTCTTATTTCTATTTCCTTTTTTCAAGTCTTTGTCGTCACTGATTTTGGGCTTATCTAGTTGATTCTCCTTTAACTAACACACATGTGTGATGTCATTCATTTCAACACTCGTCTCTTCTGCGTATGCAGCATGAACCGAATTAACAATTTCCATCACCGTCTTGGCATCGAACTTCTCCAGGTGATTAAAACAAATGCACCCAAATAGGTGAAAGTTGCTCACAGTAGGTGTCTTTGCTTCAAAAACTCCTACGGTGTTTTGCTTGACACATTCCTTATATTTAATAGTTATTATTTAACGTGTTGTACTGACAGCTTCAACCCAAATTTTTTTGCCACTTTATTTTCTTGCAATATGGTACGAGTCACTTCCTGAAGTGTTATCTTCTTCCTCTAAACCACTTCGTTCTGCTGATGATGAGTGCTGATAAACTATACCTTGCAAATTACAAAAAGTATCAAACAAATCACTATGAAATTTCCCTCCATCATCACTTGTAATTCTCAGAATCCCAGTTTTCATATTCTTCAACTACAACGTCAAGTTCTTAAACCTGTCTAAATTCTCAGACTTCTCCCTCAAAAATCTGACCCATGTCTATCTTGTGAAATCATATTCTAGTAGAAATAGATACCTTACCGTATAGACTTTCCACTTGAACAAGACCCATCAAATCCATATGAACCACGCCAAGTGCTTTCTCTGCTTGTATATCAGAAATGCCTTTCGCGTTGTACCTTCACTTGCTTGCCTTTTGCACAAGGAACACAAACCCACATCTCCTTATGAGAGTTTTGGAACTTCTCACACTATCTCATGGTTTGTTAACTTGTTCAATATTCATGTGCCCAACTTTGTGTGCCATATATCTTGCTTGAAGTGGCTCTCATACATCTTGATGCAAATTCCCGCATGCTCTTTCTCCTTCCATCTTCACTTCACCAATACTGTTGAGTCTTGTGAAGTTTACATCCGTACCTTCATCACAAAACTGGTCAATATTGATGAGGTTTATTTTCAGCCCATGACATTTCCCAGCTTTGATTAAGAAGGACCATAAGTCTCAGATTTCCCTTGGATATTCCCTTTAGCTCCACCTCCATATGTTACCTTCTCAGATGAAATGCCTTAAAACTTGTAACAATGATCTAGTTCACCAGTCAGGTGTCTTGAACGCCCATCTAAAGTCACTTAATATAGTTTCTGAATTCTCTGTTGAGTAGGCTACATGGTAAAACTTATCCTCTTTCCTGACACACTCTCTGTTATGATGTCATTTATAAGGATAATACATGCGCCTTTTTACTAGATGATGCACAATGATCTGAAATCTATAGCACAACTGTTGAATATGACCCAATTTTCTATAGTAGAAGCAACCGCTCAGTTTTCCAGACTGCTTCATGACCTTGTTACGGTGTCCACTATACCCCAAACATGATGTCCTGATCTTGGTTTTTGCTACAGTATTAGCTTAATCTCTGTCACCCCTCTAGTCATGCTCCAACTTGGGACCGATCTAGTTTCTCTAGGTTCGATTTAGTTCGTTTAAGAAACTTAATATAGGAAATTTTGTGAGATACAATTAAACCTAAGTTTTGTTTTAGGTAGAATTTTTGTCTCTTTTTGATCTAAAAACTTGCTTGTTTTCGGATCTTTTATTAGATTTACTAGATTATTGTTTGGTTAATAAAATAACAAGCAATTTCAGATTACATGAGTGACTGAGTGTTTTTATTAAACTGTAGCTATTTATTTATTCTATCTATTTTCGCTTATTTTATATTAATTCAAGTATCTCTTTATATTTTTAGTTTATGCTTGTGCGTTTGTTCTTAATTTTTTTAAAATAAATTTCTTTACGGACATTGGTTTTAAGAAAAAAGAAATTATTATAATTTTCTATTTGATTATATTTTCTATTTCGTAGATAAGGTTTTGTGTGTGGTTTTTTTTTTGTAAATTTCAAGCTTATTTTAAAAATGAAAAATTCTGATTCGACGTATATATTTTGCTACTAGGTGTTGTCTCGTGCGGTGCACAGGTAGTTGATTTTCGAAAAATAAAATCAAACAATCGAACAATCGAGCAGGTGTAAGAAAAAAGAAAACAACGTTTCACTTGTTATATATTATCTTTGTTAGATTAACCATTTATTTCATTTTAAACGACATTTAAGGTTCATACACATATACTAAGGAAATACAAATTGTCATAAAATTTACACTAAAAAATCATTATTACTCTGTCGACCGAAAAAGTAGTCAAGGTCAAACTCCAATTCTAAGAACATTTCCATTGGAGAACTTTACTAAAAGTTCTTAACTTTTTTTTTGTCAGATTTTTTTTTAAAAAAAATTAAATTAAATTCTGACCAATCGCGGACCGCCAGGTGTCGTGAGGTCCGCGTAAACAGTGTAAGAGGCAACTCTTATTTATTAATTTTAAGAGTTGGCTCTTAAAACAAAAGAATATTAAATTCATTTTTATGGTAAGAACTTTGTTAAAAACCTCCATTGGAGGTGGTCTAAGAAATTAAAACACTACTCATCCATATGCATTTTTTCTCTTATCTTTAAGAGATAATAAAGTCATGGTAATGGTCATAACCGCATACACTAACGACATGATGTTGCGTTGGACAATAAAGACTCTGGTTTTGACATTCGCTTTCTTCCTTGTTCTTATTTACCGCAGCAGCAGCTGCCCCGACTTCTTTTTCGGATCGCAAGGTCTGAATGTCACGATTTTAGCATTTATCCATCTTCTTTCGAGTTTGGTAAGGATCTTCATGATCTAGCCTCTCCAATCACCGTTAGTTTTCCATCTTTTGAGTATGTGGTAATCGTTGTAAGGCCTAAAAGTAAAAATGCAAATGTTTTGGCTTTGAGATTTATTTGGAAGATCTTTAAAAGGGGTTTCTTTTTGGGTTTCAAGTCATGACCCATAAAGGAAACAAAAAATAGAACCTATGTGTAATTCAAAGGTTTGCAATAAAAGCTTATGAACAAACAACACCTAAATCAAAATTCTTTTTTTTGGGATTTTCATTTCGAAACCATATAGAATCCCAGAAAAAGAGTGGGTGTGTAATCAAAAATTTGATTTTCTTTCAATAAAATTACATGAGCAATGCAAAAAACAAATTAATTTTTTGAGATTTCAGTTCGCAATCCATAAAGAATCCCAAAATAGAGCGAGTGTGTTATTAGAATTTTTTTTAAACAAGAATTCGTGAACAAAGACACCAATCAAAACCTCCAAAAAGAGTTAGTATGTAATCAAAAACTTTAATAAATATTTGAATACTAGTTAAATGAGTTTTTTTTGTCATATATTTGTGTATCTACTCCTTTCCACTTAAATTTTGGTAATATACACCTTATATTAATTCGATTTTTTCTTTATTTTATTATGTGTTTAGCTTTTTTTTGAAAAAAATATATACATAACCCAAAGAATAAATATTTATAACTAGTTAGTTTGTCCGCATAATAGGCGGACATTAAAATTTTGTAAATTTTAGATTTAATATGTAAAAATTTTCGATTTTCAAATTTTTTAACTGATATGATATTGGACAAAAGTGAGCTTGTGTGTTTTGTTTTCCTTTATTTTGATGTTTAAACTTAAACTCTCTTTGGTTCCAGTTTATTTCAATATAATTAGATGTTTTAAAAAATGATATCTTAAAATTTTCAACTTTTAAAATTTTAATCATGTGATTTTTACTTAGACAATACAAATTACTATATAAATTTTAAAATAAAGTAGTCCATATTCTATTTGGCATATCTGTATAAGATATAAATATTTTACAAATTTTAAAATTGGACCCCGCAAAAAATATAATCCTAAATACCATATTAGTCCATTTAACATATCTTGCATAAGATTGAATATTTTACAGATGTTGACATTTGACCCCACTAAAAACTACAATATTAAATTTTAAATTGTTTTATTCATGACTACAAATGTCGATTCATTATTTAGTGAATTTATTTTCTGTATAGCTATCAAAAAGTAGAAGATATGACATTTTATTAGCTCATAACTTCATATGGTTTTTTAGTTAATCAAAATATACAATATCTTAATAATTATTTAAATCTAATAAATTTTATATAAAGTATGGTTGATTTATTGAGTAATGTTAATTTATTTTTAAATTTATTTTATTTTAAGATATATTTATCTTATATCATATTTAGAATTATATATATATATATATTGTTTTTGATTAAAAAATCAGATATATCAAATATCTAAGTAACTCACTAAGGATAACCACGATTTTTTGAGATAAATATTTTTTGAATATTTTGTTTATTAATTTCGTTTTTATTTATTATTTTCGTTTAAAAAAAATAAATTTATGAGTAATGTTTTTTATTAATCAAATAGTTCATTA
Source organism: Anastatica hierochuntica (assembly GCA_900406275.1). NCBI lineage: Eukaryota > Viridiplantae > Streptophyta > Magnoliopsida > Brassicales > Brassicaceae > Anastatica > Anastatica hierochuntica. The sequence goes on from OVAN01006689.1 coordinate 6,682, forward strand.
AGGGCAACGTAGTAATCAACCAGCCCAACTTTTAATTTGGTGCAAACTGACTTCATACTTAATATAGAAAATTATAAAAATTATTCATTATACCCTTTTGCTCTTTCAATTTGATAGAGAAAAATACACTTCCATGACTAATTCTCGAAATTAATCATATGTTATGTCAAACTATAAGTGTATGCACATGATAACATATTCAATAAGCAAAAACTTAACTCCAATTGAATTTACAGTGTCAAATTGATAACGAAAATCTCTCAAACTAGAGTTACAAACTTTATCTATAATATCTACACGGTCTATATATCCATTAAATGCTTTAGATGATAAAAAAATTTAGTTAATGGATCGGTCCACCATTATATCCATCTTGATATGCTCAATTGACACTCTACGTTTCTATACATTTTCATATGCAAACAAGTATTTATACAGTTATAATATGAGGTCTTAAGATAAAGTTCTGCAACCACAATGCATGGGCAATGGCCTCAACGCATGCCATAAATTTGGTATCAATAGTGGAAATCGCAACCAAACACAAACACAGGTTACTCACCACGTGATCCCATTAGAAACACGTTATATCGTTCAAACTAGAGGCTGGAACGAGATAACACACAATCAATCACGCATTTACACTATCTCACAATCATTTTACCATCACATCATCAAACAAAAAAATCATCAAACGTTCCATATTTTATCTTATTCACGACTTAACCATGCATGCATCAAGAAAAACTCTTGCTTTGCAGGCGCTAATCGCACAATTAACAATCAAACCTTAAATCAGAAACTCACCTAGACGTTTGGATGGTTAATTTGGTCTTAGCGTACTCCTATCTCACGGTCGCCTCAGCTCAGAACTTGTAGAAAATGTATTCTAAACATGGATAACAAGTTAGAATACATATTCTACTCAACGTAAAGCCTAAAATATATATTCTACTTGATGTAAATAAAAATAAAACGATTAACATTGATTTTATGAAAACTTAAGCATGTAAAATATCCTTATGTATATGTTTTTTTTTTAACCTTTTTGAACTTATTTTACAATTTTTTTATTTTTTAAAATTAAATAAGGGTAATATAGCCAAAATGAGAACAATTATTCCCAAATGTCTAATTGTTTCAGAGTGTCTTATTTTTACAAGTTTTCCCATTAATTAAACCCAACCAAAAAATATAGGCATCTAGGAATTTATGTTTGAAAATAAATTGGAACGACGTCCTCTTTGGCTTACTACTCCCTGTTTCCGGTTGAATCTTTAAAAATGCCTATAAGTACAAAGTTACTTTTCCCAAATCTTAGTCGACAAATTTGAAATTATGGAAAGTGTTCATAATCGCTCGGCCAAAAATTATAATATTATTTCCAATTTCATCTAAAGAAATCTCAAAGCGTCCTAAGGTTCTTCATCAAGAACTTTTGTAACATGAGCGCTGACACTACAACAAAACAGTCAATTTAAGACTACATATTGCAACTACAGATTCAGTCACAAAATTTAAAGACATTGTTGCAACTATTTTGCAACTAATTAACGACTACGTTTAGTATAGACGTAAAATAGTCGCAAATTTCCAACAGCACATTTTAGTAGGAATATCGTCGCAAATTCACGACAGTTATTCGACTAAGTCTCGAGTACTTCTAAATAGTCACAAATCAATCGCATATATGCGACTGTTTAGAGACTATATATGGCAGTTACTTTTATGTTGCAAAATGGTCGGATAGTATGTAGGTAAAACATGTGAAAAATGCTGTGGAAATTAGGTGTACCAAATAGTAGCGACGATTTCTTTTAGTAACAAAATAGTCGTAACTTGGTAACAAAGTAGTCGCATAATTGCGACGTTTTTTACGAAGTCGCAAAACAGTCACAAATAAATTACTTATAAATACTCCACCAAGTCGTTCCATTTGTTTCGAATACCATAACTCCTCAGTCACTATAATCTTCCCCTCTCTCTCGCTGCTAAAAAAAATTGATTAAAAAAATGTGGAATTCTTCTCGTGATTGGATGTATAATCGGATTGATCCACACACAAAAAATATCTCGAGTGAGTTCGTGGCAGGAGTAGATCAGTTCATGAATTTTGCAAGTAGCCAGTCAATCGCCCAAAGCAGTGGAGGTAAGTTCTACTGTCCGTGTATAAAATGTCAAAATTCAAAACTTTTGTCGGGGTCAACAATTTTGAAGCATTTGTATAGTAGAGGTTTTATGCCACAATATTATATTTAGTATGAGCATGGTGAAGATTATAACGTGACCGGAGAAGAAATGAGTAGTAGTCATGGTTATGTAGATTATTCTAGTGGTATTCAACTAATAGAATTTAGTGGAGGAAATAACTATGAGGAGATGGTGAATGATGCATTTCATGGTCCCACAACATTTGATGATTATCATCATGAACATGAAAGTGGTCATCATGTTCATGATGAACCTACCCATGAGGCAAAACAGTTTTACGACATGTTAGATGCTGCAAACACTCCACTTTATAATGGTTGTCATGAAGGTCATTCACGGTTATCGTTGGCGGCTTGGTTTATGAATATTAAAGCAGACCACAATCTGCCAGAAAGTTGCATGGACTCATGGGCGGAAACCTTCTCAGAGTACTTACTAGAGGGTAATCATGCAACAAGTTCATATTACGAGACAGAAACGTTGATTCGAAAGATGGGATTGTCGTACCATACATTTGATGTATGTATAGATAATTGTATGCTCTTTCGAAAAGAAGATGAGAATTTGGAGCATTGTAAGTTTTGTGGGAAACCAAGCTACAAGTCGAGCGAGGGGCGAACAAGAATACCATTCAGTCGCATGTGGTATTTACATATTACTGATAGATTGAAGAGAATGTATCAATCAGAGAAGACTGCATCATCGATGAGATGGCATACTGAGCATGATTCAAAAGACGGAGTAATGTGTCATCCATCTGATGCGGCGGAGTGGAAGAACTTTCAGTAGTTTCATCCTTCATTCGCACAAGAAACTCGAAATTTTTATCTTGGATTATGTATCGATTGTTTTAATCCATTTGGTATGTCAAAAAATCATTTGGCCGGTGATCTTGACTCTCTACAACTTGCCCCCGATATGTGTATGAACAGAGAGTATTTGTTTCTTACTATTTTGAATTCGAGACCTAATCATCCACGAGCTAGTCTTGATGTTTTCCTCCAACCATCGATTGACGAGTTAAAGGCGTTGTGGTATAACGGGGTTGAAGCATATGATGTGTCAGTAAAAACAAATTTCAACCTAAAAGCCGTTCTTTTATGGACTATAAGCGATTTCTCGGCATATGGTATGTTGTTGGGATGGACAACACATGGAAGGTTGTCGTGGCCAATTTGCATGGATGACACAAATGCTTTTCAATTACCGGCTGGTAGAAAGACATGTTGGTTCGACTGTCATAGGAGATTTCTTCCGGCTAATCATCCATTAAGGAATCACATTTGCGCAGCAAAAGTATAACTGGGATCTAGGAATCACAAACCTTGTGAAAGAAGAGTTTCTGAAAGTTTCTAAGAGGAGGATGAAAGGTATCGTCAGCCAAGTAAGGAGAGGAAACAAAAGGCCACTGTGGATTAAAGATACTCTGTGGGAGGAGATGAGAGCTCACTGGGACACTGCACGTCAAAGGGAGAGGAGCACGAATGCTTTAAAAGCTCGTAACTCCAATCACGGTGGTCTAGGACGACACAAGCACGTGTCTTGACAGAAATCTTACTCGCAAATCGAAGAAGAAATGGTAAATTCTCCTCTGTTTTCTTTTCAGTTTTTCTCCTGTTTTATACTTTCAGTTTGGACCAACTTAAGATTTGTTTTGTACTTGTAGGAGAAGGAATTAGGACGACCCGTCTCTTTAGGTGAAGTCTTTTTGAGGGCACATACAAAAAGTGATGGAAGTTTTGTTGATGATGATAAAGCCAAGAAGTTTGCTGAATCCTACGACAAGATCGTAAAGGAAAGAGAGTTGGAAATAGATGTTGACAATTTGGATCGAGATCCAACTGATCAATCAACACCTCGAGGACTCTCCATTGCTGAAAAAACAAGATATTTCTCCAGGTTTACGTTCTCCTTCCTGTTNCGTTCTTCTTCCTGTTGCTTATTCAACATCTGTGTTATGGTTTCTTTTGAATTCTGATTTCTGTTTTGATTTACTCTGATTCACGTTCTGAATTTACTATAATCTCTTGGTCTCATGTTTCTTATTTAGGTTTGAGTTTATGATTTGAGATTATGGAAACTGTTTTATGTTTACATGATTAGTTTTCTGTGTTATGATTTGAACTTATGTGTATGATGGTTTTGGTCAATTTAAATATTGCATTCTCTGATATGTGTATGTCTGGTGGTTTTGATCAATTTTGGAGAGGAGTCCACTACGGACTTGGAAATCTTGCGGAAGTCATCGACGAGGAGAACGAACAAGAAGCTGTTGGAAGTTGTGCCTCTGCATTTGCAGATATGAATGCTGAACTTGATTATGTGAAACGTAAGCTTGCCGAACAAGATGCAGAAAAGAGTCGTCGCGATGAAGAGCTTCGAGAGGCTAAAGCTTCAATGTCAACCATGGCGATGGTGCTCGAGTACCTGAAGAAAAATAACCCCAACCTGGTAACTTTTATGGAAACACAAGCTTCAGCATCTACACCTTCAACTGATCAGGAAACTTGACCTTTTCTTCTACTTTAGCTATGTATATTCATATTATAGCTGAGTTTTCTGTAATTATTATGTTTTTTTTTGTAAAACAATGGCAGTAATCTGCATTTAGAACCAATTAATATGTTAAATTGTTTAATTATTGATTTCTTATTTTGATATCTACATTTTATTATAATAGTTTTATAAATTAGGAAGAAATTTCGGATACATTGGTCAATCAAATTTTGTATTTGTAACTATTGAATTCTATTGGCACAAGGGAAACAAAATAGTTGCAGTTTTGTGACTAGAAAAACGTCATACATTAGTTGCAAACAATAGAGACTAATTTACCACCAAAATCATAATATAAGACTCAATATATAGTAATAAAACAGTCTTTAATATATAACTGTACTATAGTGATAAAACAATCCCTAATAATAAAACAATCTCTAAAACATGACTTAAAATAGTCATAAAAGAGTCTCTAATATATAACAATAATATAGTGATAAAACAGTCTCAAATATAAGACTTAACACGAAGTAATAAAACAGTCTCTAAAATATGATTTTAAATAGTCATAAAACAGTTTCTAATATGTAACTGCACTATAGTGATAAAAAAATCTTAAAGATAAGAATTAATATGTAGTCACAAACCCATCTTAAATTTGCCTTGCATATATGGGTCTTAAAATAATCGCAAATATACGACTACAATAACAAGTAGTAAAACAGTGGCAGATATACGACTACATAAAGGAGTAGTAAAGCAGTAGCAAATGTGCGTCTATTTTGCGACCAAACAATATTGCGACGAAAGTTTTACGACTATATTATGTAGTCACAATATAGTCGCAAATTATCGTTTGCACTATTTTGTGACCATATTTTTGGTGGCAATCCATCTGTTTTGTGGTAGTGTGAAAGATATTAAAAAATTATTGAATTTTTTACGTAGCGTGAAACAAACTTTTTTCTACTCTTAATGAGAGAAATTTTGAATCACATTCTATAATCAGTATCGTTGGAAGAAAGACTAAATACAAAAATTTTCAATATTATATAAATTTTTATAAAACCTCAATCTTTGTGAAGCTTCTGAACGTCATACAACATGATGTTTCTTCAACCAAGTCAACATCTTTTTAGAGCTTTTGCTGGAATGCATACGAGCTTATAGCGATTTATATATAAATTGCGAATTCATTTTTCCGGATTCATGCAAATAATTGACTTCAATCTATTTTTTCAGATATCAAATATACCTAGATATTTAAGTGGAAAGATAACATGAATTTGAATCGAGGTTTCTGAGTATTACAAGTGTCATGCCATTACCTATATCAACAAACACACAAACTGGATTGGATCAGAGGGCTAGCGCTAGGTCAAATCTCACTAGTCTTACAAAATATTTTGTATAATTTAAGCTTCAGTTGTTTTGTCTCTCCCAAAAAACTCATTATCGAATGATACACATATATGTTATATAACGATTTTTACGGCTGGAACATTAAGAACACAAGAATACACACTTGGAGCTATAAAGAGCCTTTACCGAGCAAATTTTTCCTCCTAGACAAATCATTGCCGCCAAGCACATAATCAAAAAAGTTTTTTCAGCACCTTATATTGGATCTGAAAGACATCTTAAGGTTTCAACATATCCTTAAAGGCCTAAAACACAAAGGTGAGCTCATGAAGTGAAAATTGAAGTAATTTAGACATCGAGGGAATTCTAAAAAAGAACTTCAGTCTCAATTCATGCTAAGAAGTATTGTTTTTTGAATGATGATTATTTTGTAGTTATTAAAGATCTGATCACGGAAGAGGTGCTCTTCATCACCATTCTACTGCTCAAAAATGCAATCAAAAGGACAACCACCACAAATGGAGCATAACAAGAGAAATCTCCACCAAACTCACTTCCTCGCCAATGAATCCTCATAAAAATACACCAGAATCTTGTGAAAAATTGACTTGCAAAAATGGACATATGACTGGCAAAAATTGACACAAAACCCGAAGACTTCAGCTTATTCAAAACTCTTATCTAAGAGTTTAACCAAGTTTTACCGCTATAGACATCAAGATAAAATGGATATATTAAGAAAAACTGCTCAAACCATTTTGAAAGCGCTTACACATCATGTTGGAGCACCCGATTGATGAGAAATCGAAGAAAATCGGTCAAGGCCAAATCATACTCCACCAAGCGAACCAAGCTGTCAAAGTGAGAATTTACTACTTAGTAGCATATGTAGAATACTTTTTTTAAGAAAAACAAGCTATGTAATGGTCAGAATCACACCAGCACGGTTTCCTGTCAAGATGAGCAAAAACGAGCAATCCGATAAGACTAAACTCGACAACAACAAATTTGGTATGAGTGACGTGTGCATACTTTCATGAATTTTAGCTTATTTATCCATGTTTTGATAGCTTTTATGTTGTATATAATGGAGGTAAGTTTTAGAATTTCTAGTTAAGAAGTTGACTCTAGTGTAGGATATTCGTCTTTGCATTGCATTCTTTTGCATTTGTAGGGATGAGCCTTGGATGTGTGAATGAAGAGCTTGGAGAAATGGATTCTTTATGTTTAAATAGTGAAGGATCAAAGAGAATCAAGAGCCAAAAGAAATTGGAGAAGAGGAATATATGCATTTTAAACGGCAATTTAAAATGCAAGAAGAATTGCAATGTTGTCCACTATCGACCATGGAGGTCGATAGTGGGAAACATAAGGTCGCTAGTTCACCACATTTGTAAAGAATCTTCCTATGCTGCCCACTATTGACCTTCTTGGTCGATAGCCAACAACATAATGTCAATAATTCGCAGCATGCCTGCAAAAAACACCCTCCTTTCACCTATAAATGCCATCTAAACCTAAAATTATGTATCCAAGATCTTTACAACTATTTCTCTCAAATTTATTTCGATTTTTGATGATTTTCATCTTGATCTTTAAGATCAAGAGTCTCTCTTTTTGATTTGTATCTTGGATCAAAAATCCGATCTTTATATTATGTTTATGCTTTCTATTTCTTCTTCTCTTCTCTTTTCCTTCATGATTTGTGAGTAGACTCTTCAGATGGATCTTGGATGTTTGAGATTTGGCTAGATAGGATTGTAATTTTGTTAAAAATGGTATATCTTTAGTTTCTAATGGATTAGGAGGCCTTAATGCTATATTTGAATGAATGTTGATGTGTACACCATTTTGGTCATAAAGTTACCATTGTTGGTTGTGTCCATGTCGTTCGGGTGCTTCTCAATCAAAGTATACGCTTCCTACACCATTTTGGTCATAAAGTTACAATTGTTGGTTGTGTTCATGGCGGTCGGGTGCTTCTCATTAACTCCATTGAAGAAGATATTCAACAAATTCACGTCAGTGTAACCATGATGTAGACATCCCAAAGTGTGCTCTCTAAATATTTCCAGGTTTTTTGGAAGCTCCTTGTCCCTATTTTCCGGAAGCTTGCAATTTTATTTCTCAAAAAGGTTGACCTGGATTTGGTGAACAAATGTCCCTGGAAAGCAGTATTGGTATCTTCTTAGTTGGTGAGAGATCCAAGTCTAAGAGAGTCAAACCACCTTATAGCCTTGTCTATCAAAGAGAATGGAAAAAGTCAACACTTTAGAGCATCTTCAAGAACTCCATTCGTCCTAATCGTGTTACAAGTAGCTTCATACCGCTGCAAGTGTTGCATTGGGATCTCTATTGCAAGCCCATGGAACTGATTCTGCTGCACCAAATTGATTAGACCTGTCTTGATTTCAAAGTCACTCCTCTCAATAAGAGGTGGAAGAATCCCATCTCGATCAACATAGAACACCTCAGAGGTGTCGTAGTGCACCAAAGTTAGCCTCGGTGAAGTTTCATACACACCTGGCTGCCCCGCAGCTGCGCAATGTTGCTAGTAGTTGATTCAAAGATTTGGGCGACTTAACAAGTGCTTATCTGACTATGTTGTCGTGATTCAAGCCTCCTAAGCCGCCAACGACAGAGGTGATGGAGATGTACTCTTTTTCCCTTCTTAGGTTTTGTCCCAATGGGTTTTTCTAATAAGGTTTTTAGCGAGACAACGCCCATCACTTATTTCCCGAGGTCCATTTTTGATACTTACCCCTAGAAGACAAAGAGACTTTAAGTTTAAAAGAAAAAGAAGAGAAATGGTCATTCCAAAGGAGGGGGGGGGGGGACGACCTCCCATAGACTTTTAATGTAGTCTTCCTTCATTTATTTCCTTGTTGTATCTTTGTATCTTCCTATTCTCTTCTTATACATACTTGGTGACAATGTTTGTAGTTTTCATCAATTATTTCAAAAAAAAATTTCTCTCTACATATCATTGATCCAAGTGGTGAATAATATCCACTCAACTTCATTTATCTCTTGTGCATAATATTTGTAGTAAAATGAAGCCCTAAAAGTGCGAGAGTCCTTCCGCAACTCTTCGAAAGTTTCATTCAATTACGACAAGTAGCTATTTGTATCATTCTCTCCCCAAAATCATCTCGACGTGTAGCTGATCGCATTTGAGTGGTCGATAAGTCCAAGCCGATTATGAAGCCCAAAACTAAAGAACTCGACCTGATATGAAATAGCAAGATGGTATCTCAAAGAACACGAGAAACCAAGTGCTTTAAGTGTCACGGTCATGGACACTACGCAAGCGAGTGTTCCAACAAGAGGATTATGATTCTGAAAGACTATGACAAGCTTGAATCCAAGGAGAAAAGGTCTGAAGCAAAATCATCAGAATATGAACCATCTTCTAAAGGAGAACTCTTAGGCTCTATGAGGACTTTGAGCGTCATATCTGCAGAGGAAAACAACGAGTAACGAGAAATATTTTCCATTCAAGATGTGTGGTCAAAGATAAAGTCTGTAGCCTGATCTGACAGAGGAAGTTGTACCAATGTAGCTAGCGATACTATGGTCAAGAAGCTTGGATTGGGGTTACTCAAACACCTGAAGCTGTATAAGCTACAATGGCCCAACGATCATGGAGAGCTGACCATGAGCAATCAAGTTAAAGTACCTTTGTTAATTGGGAAGTATGAAGTCGAGATCATATGCACCGTATTACCTATGAATGCAAGTCACATTCTACTGGGGAGGCCCTGACAATCATACCGTCGAGTTACTCATGATGGCATCACTAACCGTCAATCTTTTGAGTTCAAGGGCCTAAAGACTGTCCAATTTCCAATGACCTGTCACAAAGTTTATCAGGAACAAATAACCATAAAAAAGAAGTCTAAATTTGTCCAGCCTCAACCCATCCCTACTCCTAAAGAAAAAACAAGTCGTATGCCTAGTAAGCCAAAGGGAAGTCACACACCAAACTTACTCTTTATGTTTAAAGAACAATTTGTGAACTTAAACACGCACGGGCAGGATATGCAAGAAGACGGAACATCCTTTGCAGGAATTTTCAAATATCTTTCCAGAGGAGGGCCCCAAAGGATTGCCAGATAAAATCAGTTTCCAGCAAACTCCAAAGCAAAGGACTCAAGGTAATTATTTAGACTCTAAGAAACGCATGAAGCCTAACATTCTTTCTTTGGGTACAAGACAAACAATATTTAGGTCTAAACTTGTTGAAAGGAGAGATTATAATAATGTAAGAATCAGCATCAACAGTGAGTCCTTAATTGGAGTCACCACAAACAAACCGTAAAAGATGTCTAGAAACCAGCTTTGACGTAGGAGCACTCCAAGGAGCCTATCTCACCAACCAAATGGAATTAAGCGATGAACTCAACTGTTGTAGAAACTTAAACCTTTTTTAGTCTCATTAAGAATTGAAATCAAGATCACAGCTATTCAGACTAGAAAGTTAAGGATTTTACAAACCGGGTGAATCAAGACTTATGCGATATGGACATATACACACTATAAAGAGTATTGCGACCAAACCAGACTGATTCAAGCTATGATTCTACTTGTTCTATATTTTTAAACTATCATGGAACTAGGACAATCTAGTTTGAAGCTAAAACCAATTTGGAATTTTAAGTTATTGATTCCACAAACCGGGTGATCCTATGCTTGCCTAAATTGCAACTTTCCAAATTTCGAAGAGTTCAAGCCTACATATGGCAAGCATGCGAGTTTTAATGTGCTAAGATAAGTATTTACATTCTCAAATATCCATTTATCATTAATGACACATTAAATTCACTTTTCTTTGTCAAAAGAGCCGAATGCAGGTTTTAAAACACTCTTGAAGAGCATAAAAAGAATCTTCATGCGAGAGGAGCATAAGAGATTCAAGCCACCAGATATGGACCAGGATAAAAATGAAGACGTCAATTTTTTCATGCTGAACAAAGAAGCAACACCAGATGCAAAATACAAGCCAAAGCCTAGCACAAACATATTTGGAATAATACTCTTAGTTTTTTATGATTAAGCATGTGCTATCTTGTTTTATGTCTATGCAGATTACTTTGATTTGAGGAGTACATCAAGTGAAAGGAAAGCCAAACTTATGCCACAAATTAATTTGCCATTCAAGATCAGCTCGAAGATCAACAACAACGCTTACGAACTTGACTTGCAAGGTAACTATGATGTGAGTCCTAGCTTCGATGTTGTAGTTTCTTTTCTTGCAGATGATTTAGATTTGAGGCCAAGTGTTTTTCAGAGAAGGAGGGGATGATATGATCATTAACTTGAAGGTTTCAGAGAAGTTTGTACCCGAGGAGGCTAATGCTAAAGAGGATGACCTTGTCGCTGAGGAGCAGCTTGTCGCGGTGGAGAAGCTTAAGCCGAATTATGCGTTAGGAGTTATTCTTGGCTTATTGACAAGGTCTAAGATGAACCAACTACATCAAGACGTACAAGTCATGTTACACCAGGATCCAATCAACTTAATGAGTGCTTATCCGACCACGTTGGTCGTGATTCAAGCCTCCTAAGTCATCAACGATGGAGGTGATAAACTTTACTCTTTTTCGCTTGTCGGGTTTTTTCCCAATGGATTTTTCCAATAAGGTTTTTAATGAGACAATACCCATCAGTTATTTCCCGAGGGCCATCGTTGATACTTATCCCTAAAAGACAAAGAGACTTGAAGTTTAAAGACAAAGAAGAGGAATGGTCATTCAGAAGGGAAAGGGGGGGGGGGGGGCGAACTCCATGGGACTTTTATTGTGGTNATTTATTTCCTTGTTGTCTCTCTCTTCCTCTCCTCTTCATATACATACTCGACGTCCTCATTTGTAGTTTTTATCAACTTTTTCAATCGAAAAGTTCTCTCTAAAAATCATTGATTCGAGTGGTGAGTAATATCCACTCAACTTTGTTTATCTCCGATGCATAATATTCGTAGTAAATCCCGACAAGTAGTTGTCCTTTTCATTCTCTCGCCAAACCGTCCCGACGTGTAGCTAATCGCATTTGAGTGGTCGAATTGCTGAATGATCGTCCATGATCAGAGAGTAATTTCGAACAGGCTGAACCTTTGGTCACATGTAGTGATCTTTAGGACGTTAATCTTCATTCCCACCGAGGATCATATCAGAAGATTTGTTGTTGGCGATGTCAGAACTACATAACAAAAGAATAGACTGCCAAATTTTCCAGACATATTGTGTAGAGTTTTTCAATAGTTTGCAGAACCCGGATGATTAGTCAGCCCTTTACACGCTCATCAAAGATTCTCAGCTTATATGTGGACATTTCCCGGAGTTTATATTAATTTCATATCCATTAGATGTGAGAGAATCAATGTGCAAAATACACTATCGGTGAAACTGGTGACACAAGAGACCTTATATACATTATAGCAATTAGCAAAGAACTAAACTAAGATAACATCTGATCATAGAAGTATCGGATACGTCACGGGAACTAACCTACTTAACCCGACAATTCTCTCATCGGCAATGGACAAGTATGTGCGCAATCGATCACTCTCCATCGGGCCACTTGGATATTATAACCATAATGATCTACATGGTCTTAGGTTTGGTACTTGCACTCAATAGTGAAATTTCCTTTCTGCTCATTTTTTCTTAAGTCTTTTCATCACAAAACTAAAATTTTTTAAGTTTCTGTTTGTATCTAAGATTTTTTGTTGAACTAGAATATAACATTACAACAACAATTGAACTAAGATAACCAAAACTAAACTATATAAATGTATTTTATTAATTATTGTTTTCAAGAAAGCGCTAATTAAGGTTTTGACATTGCGTACCTTCCGGTGGATAAGTTAGGAGTTTTGCTCATCCTTTTAACATTTGATTACAATAAATGCTCTCTTTATGAAAACTTTTAAATATAATTAATTTTGTATAATAAGATATCTAAACATAATATATTGAAACAAGAAAATTGAACATTTTTTTTTTATTAAAATACATAAAATATTGGAACGTTATTAATCTCACTAAAATTGTTAAGCTTGTGCTCTACAATTTTAGTTGTATGTATAAAATATATTACGAGATTGTTATTATTATTTAAAGAATAATAGCGGTACATGTATAAATATATAGAGAAAATGTTTTAAAAAATTTATATAAACATTTAAATGAAATATTCATGTAAATTGTTAGGCAGTAAACATTATACTTATCTAAATACATTCTTAAATTCAAAGTGAGAGCCGATGAAAAATATAAAAATAAAATACTTTTGTTTAGAATATATAAATAAAGTTAAGAAACCAATAAAACCATTAATTTTGTAAGGAAAAGCAAAAATAGTTTGCATATATGAGATTTTGGGGAAAAAAATCAAGATCTAAAAATGTAATTTAATTGTATACAATAAAATTGTGTTTTAATAATAAACTGTTGTAGCACCCGTCCCAACAACCCTCGAGAACGGCGTGCTACTAACACTAACTTGCCAAACACGCAACTCCGAACATGAAGGATCAACTCATAAATAATGTCTAACACCGAAAATATCAAAACAAAACCAACAACCATAATAAACCAAGTTTAAAACCGATAAATAAAGAAAATGTCTAAAAATCAAATAAAACCGTTGATCCCTAAACAACACCAGAAACCTTCCAGCTCATCCGACTATTCGTCAGTCTCATCTAAAAAGGGAAACAGAGGGGTGAGTGACAGGGGAATCATTCAGCGAGGTAGGGATAGCTGCACACGCAAGTCCGCAGACTCGGCTCAACAATACAACCACGCTAGACTAGTCCTAGAACATGCAGCAAACATGGCACCTAATGCGCCCATACATAGCAATCAATGGTCATATCCTTCGAATTCAGTGATCGCCCACACCCTCCGAAGAGGCTTTCTCAGCATAGGATAAGTGCCCATACAGACCGCCGTCATGGACGCTTTATCGATCTTAAGGCTACGAACAACAGATCGACTTGCTGCTCACACCCTCCGCACACCTGACCATGGGATAGAGCAGCCCAGCTCTGTACCTGATGTACATACAATTTCATGCATATTTTAGTGTATTTTAGCTTAGTTT
>OVAN01006690.1:0-20855 GCA_900406275.1 Anastatica hierochuntica
ATCGAAAAACCCAGTATCGATTTAGCCACTAAAGCTAAAATTGATAGTGAACCGAGGAAACAACAGGAAAGTAGCCATCCTGAGATGGTGGTACCTGTAGCCATCCAAGATGACGGGCTAACCCAAGTTCTTACAAGATTTTGGTTCCCTAAGACAAAAATAAGCAATTTTAAAAAGCATACCTCCGGGGGCACGACTCAAACTCTGACCCCGGTTGTGTACGCAGTAGATACTCCCGAGACCAGAGACGCTTCAGCTCTTGGGAATACCTCCGGGGGCACGATCCAGACTCCTGAAACCAACTCAACTTTAGAAGGTATTCTCGACCACGTAGGTTCCCCCGAATCACGTCCTAGAGATACCTCTGGGGGAACGATAACTCATAACGAAAACATTTAGGAACCTGTGCGTGAGCAGGAACCACCATTATCTCTCCATGACAAGATCATGGGAAGAGAGGATTGGAGAGTACCAATTATGCAATACATCTCGGAGGGTACAGCCCCACCCCATAAGTGGGAGGCTCGAGACCCTACCTAAAGTGCGTTCATGGCCTCGATGTTATCAGGCTCATGAAAGAAGTACACGAGGGCTCCTGCGGGAACCACGCTGGTGGCAGAGCTCTAGCTATCCGAATCAAAAGACTAGGTTATTTCTGGCCAACCATAATCACTGAATGCGAAGTATACTTTTCCCAATGCGATAAATGCCAGAGACACGCCCCGATTATACATCAGCCTACGGAAAAGCAATCCTCGATATCTGCACCATACCCATTTATGAGATGGTCAATGGATGTCGTAGGACCATTAGTAGCCTCAGGAAAGGGACAACACAAGCTTCGCTTCCTCTTAGTCTTAATAGATTATTTCACAAAATTGGTGGAAGCTGAGGCTCTCCAACAGGTAACCAAATTCGAGGTGGAACGATTCTTAGGGAGAGACATCATATGTTGTCATGGTGTCGCTTACGAGATCATAACAGATAACATATCACAGTTCATATCCGATGACTTTATAGCATTTTGCGATAAATGGGACATTCGTCTCACCACATCAACACCTCGATACCCCCAGGGAAATGGTCAGGCGGAGGCTGCTAATAAATCAATATTAGCTAACCTCAAGAGACGCCATGGAACCAATAAGAAATCCTTGTCCGATAAGTTACCCGAAGTATTTTGGGCATGCCGAACCACCCCACGAAGGGCTACGGAGGAAACTCCTTTCTCTTTAGCCTATGGGATGGAGGCTGTTGTCCCAGCCGAAACCTCAGTTGGACCTTCTACGAAGTCTGTGTGCGTCCAATCCTGAAGTTAATAACCAGCTTTTGCTAGACAACCTTGATTTAATCGAGAAACGATGAGACCAAGCATTGCTTCGCATTCAAAATTACCAGCAAGCAATGGCCCGACATTATAATTCCAAAGTAAGGTCCCGACAATTCGTAGTTGGTGATCTTGTATTGAGGAAATTTTTTGAAAATACCAAAGAGCGAGGTGCCAGGAAACTAGGAACCAATTGGGAGGGTCCTTATCGGATCATCCATGTGGTACAACTCGGCGTCTATAAATTCTTAATGGTACGAACTGGGGTACCTGAAATCTGATCATTGAACGCCATGAACGTGAAAAAATATTATCATTAGGTACTACAACCTTCTTGAACTACGGTTGGCTTTATCCCTCGACAGGGTACGTAGGCAGCTCCGTCATGAGTGCAGCCCCAACTACATTCAACATCCTTTCTAGGACAAGCAACAGGACCATATGTTTGAACCAAGACACATAGCCCAAGGAATCACATCATTCTATACATGCCAAAGAGCCTACGACTCTAAGCATTTTTATATTCGATGTATCTTAATTTATTCAAATAAATGTCATCAAGAAAGCAGTTGTCAACATACATCCCAGGTTCCCAGATATCTGAACATAAGGTCGTAAAATCCTTAAAAACTCCTAAGGTCTTTAAATCTTTAACAACATCCCAGGTTCCCAGAAACCTGAACCTAAGGTCTTAAAATCCTTAGCAACATTCCAGGTTCCCAGAAACCTGAACCTAAGGTCTTAAAATCCTTAACAACATTCCAGGTTCCCAGAAACCTGGACGTAAGGTCTTAAAGTCCTTAACAACACTCCAGGTTCCCATAAACTTGTACCTGAGGTATCAAAATCCTTAATGACAATTTCATGATCTCTGAAACGCGTTCCTAAAAGCCTTTAAATCGTTAGTACTAATTCGGGTCCCAAGATCCCTTATTTGATGGTCACGAGACTTGTTATCAACAGGTTCCAAGACCTCTTATTAAAAGGTCCCAAGACCTCTTATCCGAGGGTCACGAGACCTATTACCAATAGGTTCCGAGATCTCTATTCAGAAAGTCATGAGACTTGTTATCAATAGGTTCCGAGACCTCTATTCAGAAATTCTCGAACCCTGCTATCAACCGGTTCCGAGACCTTTTATTAAAAAAGGTCCCAAGACAACTTATCTGAGGGTCACGAGACCTGTTATCAATAGGTTACGAAACCTCTATTCGAAAGGTCCTAAGACCTCTTATCCGAGGATCACGAGACCTGTTATCAACATGGTCCGAGATCTCATATTAGAAGGTTCCAAGACCTCTTATCCGAAAGTCGTGTGACCTGTTGTCAGCAGGTTTTGAGACCTCCTATCTTAAGATTCTAAGACCTCTCATCAAGGTACTTGTCACTCAAAAGTATCAAGACCAATTGTTCAAGAATCGTGAGATCTTTTCTCAATATCGACCTCGAAATATGATACTTGACGGACCTGAGACCTGTTTGGAGAGGTCACTCAAACATGTTATAAAAGATTCCCAAAACCTCTTATTTAGGAGTTCCCGGAACCTCATATCTATAAAGACTTGCATCTAAAGAAGATCGTAATATTTTCTTAGTTTAAAGACTTAAGGAAAAGAAGACGAAAGCTTAATCTGAAACCTCGGTTTAAAAGCCTCCCCAGGCTACTAAGTTAAAAGATTCAAAACAGGATAAGGGTTTAAAAGCCTCCCCAGGCAATTAAGTCTTAAAAGCAATCAAAGAAAAGCCCCCTTGGCAAGAGTTCTAAACTTAAATTAAAATGAGCTAAAAGAGCTCATGGATCTTATACTCCTTCTCCTCCATTTCCATCTGTCCCCATAGCTGGATCTTCTTCCTCTATCTCTTTGTCGTTACCTCCTTTGGATGTCTCAGCTGGAGCTGAACAATGTTCCACCAAACCTAGATTAGAACCATACTCCCCAGAGAAAGCCATATTAAACATATTAATCTCCAAGGTACCTGAGATCTCGGATAGTTGAGGAAGTGGCAGCTTACTGACTGAAAAGTCAGAAACCTGAGCCTTCTCATAAACAACAGTGGCTTCAGGTAGCAGAGCCATTAGGTTATTGTACTCTTCTTCAGCATTCTTGATCTCGTTAGCCAGCATCTCTTTCAAGAGATCAGTGTTAGCTTGCAACTCATGAGCATAAACCTGGAGAGAGACATCTTCCTTCTTCTTAACAAACTTCTCTTTAACAGAAACTAGGATCTTGTTGTAAGCATCAGCAACTTCCTTCTTACCCCTCCTCATAGCTAGCTTAATCTCAGCTTCCTTGTTCTTCTGGTGATCTTGGGAGGATGCAATCAGCTCTCGGACCTATTGCTCAGCAACTTTTCGAGCACTCTCCAAATCAGAGATCCGCCTATTCTTCACCTGAAGATCAAGGGTCTGGCTCTTAGCTTTCCCCTAGAGAACCGTCATAAGAGAGCTGAGCTCTCCTGCCTCAGTTTGAAGCTTAGAAACTTGAGCCTTAGCCTGATCAAGGTCCTCCTTCGTAGCTCTAAACAACTCCATGACTTGAGCTAGCTCTTCGGCATTAGGGGTGCCATTGACAGTGTCCTCAAGGTTTAGTTGGGCTCTGTTGATGGCTCCAGCTAACTGTTATAAGAAACGGGAAGCAATAAGCGAAATATCTAAAAGAATGTACATAATTAGAAATATCATCGAGACCTTATACCTGACCCAAGTAATGAGCGATCTCAATGTATTCATCTCTATTGGTCAAATTATTAATAGAAGGAAGAGTGCACCCAGTCCCCTTCATGTGCCTCATCAGCGTTCCAAGCCCCCAGGAGTCATCAAAAATTGACCGTGACTTTGATTGAGAAAAACTCCAGCCAACGGTTCCTCCTTTGGAAGAAGAAGAAGAGGACCGGGAAGCTCTTTCCACATAATCAGTTCTGGGTCTGTTGTTAGTCGGAGGCTCGGTCTCTGGGCGGTCCCTAGCAGCATGGAGGATCGGATCCACTGCTTGGACCTCTAGCCATGGGCTACCTCTTGAACACGTGAAACGTCATGGACAGTGGTGATAGGAGCGACATCCTTGACAGTGTTTGAGGTTCCGTCATCAAGAACATCCTTCAAGGAGCTGAGAAACGAGCCTCCCTGATTCTTATCACTCCCACGAGAGCTACTTGCAGCCTTGGCTTGTTTGCCTCTAGCACAAAATGATGGTTGAAGAGGCATCTTTGGTTGTTGAGTCTTTTTGGTTCCAGAGGTACTAGCTTTAGTGGAAACTGATACAACAGCGTCATCTTCGGAAACTAATTCAAAGAAAGAAAACAGAAAATACTAATCTTAGGTGCCCTCAGGCTAAGCTTAAACTCCTCAAATTAGCAAAATACGAAAAGTGCTAGTTACCTTGCAATTGGGTAACAGGCACAGGTGCCGGAAAATTAGCTCTATATTGTTCTGGGAAACTAGCAGCGCCAATCCTGGAAGTCGTATAAGCATTCCAGTTGGAAGGACTATGCTTTAGCCTTCGGAGCAAGGCTCTTGTGAATTTTCCAGAAAGCTTTTGCGGATCTTCGATACCTGCCAAGTAAATAGAGTCGTTAACATGCTGTGAAAGAGTAAAGGAGAATAAGCACTTTGCCTACAGACCCTAACCAGAAGCATCAGACCAATAATTCTTTAGGTTCCGACCCATCGAAACCGTAGAAGGGTCAACCTTAACATAAAAATACTTCTTTCTCCAGTCCTCATTGTTACCGGAGAACTTGAAGACACCTAAACCTTGCGACAAGGAAGGTAGTAGGTACCACTACCCCCTTTGCTAGAAGTGCTCTCCTTGATCATGTAAAGGCTAATCATATTACGAAACTCAAGGGTAATCCCTTCTTCCTTGGACCTCGTGATAAAGCCATTAATCAGCCTTATCATAGAAGGACAAAGATGAGGAAGAGCAAAGTGATAGTGATCAAGGAGGTCCAACAGCAAATCAGGTAAAGGAAGTCTGAGATAACTTCTAGTCATATACTTCTCATGGAGACAAAACCAGCCCTCAGGAACATTCTCAGGGGTTTCGTCGGGAGAACAGGCTCTCGCGAGCTCCTTTAGGCCCCCGGCCCGAACCATGACGTTAACCACCTCTTTATCATTCAGAGAAGAGGGCTGATGAGGACCAAAGAAATACTGCCGCTAGAACTGTCACCCTTTTTGGATCGCTTTGTAACCCTGTGAGCAATCGAATCCTTAGCTTTCTTCTATTTCTCTCTCCGCAACTCTTCTCCGATCTCTTGCTTCACTTTCATGATCCCTGCACCAGTAAGAGGTGGTTTCGTCTCCCCGGAACCCTCTTCCCGTTGATCCATCGAGAGAGGTTGAAAGAAATTTCAGAAAGTAGGAAGAAAAGAGGGGGAGTTGAAATAAAAAATTACCAGTTCTAAGGAAGTAAGGTTTCAACGAAGTAACAACAAAACAAAGAAGACGGAGAAGTAAAAGAGACTAGCAACCAAGTAAAAAAAAATTTAACAAGAGAGATAGTAGTGGGAAGTTACCTTGGAGCTTGCACCGAGACGTGAGATAATGGGTCGCAGCAGTTAATGATTGCAAACTTTATATCGTGTCAGAAACACAAAAAACTTTTCAATTTCCTTCTATTCTCAACCGTTGATCTTATCAGACAAGAACTCAGCCGCACATTCGAAATAGGCGAGATCTACGAGAAAGATTTGGAGCTATCTCCTCGTTAGCCGCAAAAGTAACAATGACGATTAGGTTTAGCTTTCGACTGAGGAGAGCCTTCGATTGAAAGCAGGGGGCAACTGTTGGGCCCGGATCCGGCCCATTAGTTACAAAACCTGCAGAAGAAGCTCAGCCTACGATTAAGGCCTTGTAAAGAAATGATCGATTAGAGAAAGGCCCAAACTCAGTCCATCGAAGGTTGATTCAATCTGAAGAGAAGGCAAAGAAGGAGCCTAGAGCTCTTGTTGAAACTGAAGAGGTTTAGGTCTCACCGTAACAAAAAGTTGGCAGAAACTATTCCAGGACAAAGGAGAGACGTCGTAGACTTGGTCAAGCAAGTAGTTGGGTATTCCGGAAGATCAAGAAGAAATCACGAGATCGTTGCAACAATCTTATAACGGGGAAGGAGCTATTGAAGAGGAGGAAGAGGCGAACAAGAGCTTCTCCGTCAACTCATCTGAGACCAAAAACACTTTTACATTCTTTTCGAGAACTTTTACATTCTTTTCGCGAACTTTTACATTCTTTTTGAGAAATTTGTATTCATCGAGTCAATTATAAGCAAGAATTAGATTCCTTTTCGTTGATCATTTGTGATACTAAACCTCTTGTGTATTCATTGTATCGATTTCTAATCTCAATAAAAACAACAATCATTCAACAAGTTCTTCGGGATTCAACCCACATAGTCTCTCCCTAAACCTAAACCTATTCACAAATCTAAGAGGTGAGTTTAATCCCTCACATTAGGGTTTTCGTGTGTGCTCGTTTTCCATTTAAGCTTGGTATTTATACAGGAAGTCATAAGTTTTGCGGCTGGGGGACAAGACGGAATCCTGACACCACATCACGACACATTTGTTGTCTCCTTGTCGGTGGCGAATTGTTTGCTGAAGAGAGTACTCATCGACAATGGAAGCTCTACGAACATATTTTCCCTGGGAGCATACACGGACCTGGGTCTCACCCAGGAATCCTTGATCAAGAGAACCACGCCGCTTGTGGGCTTCAGTGGGGAAGTCAACCAGACCATTGGAGAAATAACACTTCCGGTTTGCGCAGGAGGGAAAGAGGGCTCCATTATAGCAATTACAGAAGCCACTTCCCACATTGCATACTGAAGAGCCGGCAGTGGAACAGCTGGACGACGTCCCTCTGGTACATGGGGAACAAGGCAGAAACCTCAGAATAGGGGCAAGATTACAGGAAGGCATACGCCAAAGGCTGATAGCCTTTCTCTGATACAATGCAGAATGCTTCGCCTGGTCTCACGTGGATATGCCAGGAATAGAGCCAGAAGTCATAGTCCACAAGCTGCAAGTAGATCCCTCATACCCGATAGTCAAGCAAAAAAGGAGGAAGTTCGTGCCTGAACGAGACCAGATCATCAACGATGAAGTCAAAAACCTCCTGGCGGTTGGGTTCATTAGAGAGGTCCACTACCCGAATTGGCTAGCAAACGTCGTTCTGGTCCGGAAAAAAAAACGGCAAATGGCGGGTTTGCATAGACTTCACGGATCTAAACTAATCTTTCCCCAAAGATCCCTTTCCACTGCCTCACATAGATAAGCTGGTCGACGCCACAGCTGGACACTAGCTAATGAGCTTCATGGATGCCTTTTCCAGGTACAATCAAATACTTATGCACCCGGATAACCAGGAAAAGTCATCCTTCATGACCTCTCGCGGAATCTATTGCTACAAGGTAATGCCTTTTGGGTTGAAGAATGTAGGATCCACTTATCAAAGGCTAATAAACATGATATTCGCAGACCAAATTGGCCAGACCATGGAAGTCTATATAGACGACATGCTGGTCAAGTCCTTAGATGCGAAAGACCACATAGTCCATCTGCAGTAAGCTTTCTCCACTTTGAGGAAGTATAACATTAAGCTCAACCCCTCTAAGTGCTCATCCGGGGTAAGCTCCGGGAAATATTTGGGGTACATAGTCACATACAGGGGCATTGAAGCGAACCCAGAGCAAATAAGGGCGATTCAAGCAACCCCTTCACCTAAGACCCCACGAGACGTCCAAAAGCTCACTGGAAGAATGGCGACCCTGAGTAGATTCATATCCAGGCTATCCGACAAGTCACATGCATTCTTTGAAGCCTTTAACTTCACGGGGAAATTTGAATGAAACCAAGAGGCCGAAGACGCTCTAGTCAGACTCAAGGAATATCTCACAACACCACCTCTTCTCTCCAAACCCCAAGATGGAGAGCATCTGCTCTTGTACGTGGTCGTCTTACAGCACGCCGTGAGTACCGTCTTGGTCAGAGAAGAAGAAAGCAAGCAGCGTCTGGTGTACTACGTAAGTAAATCCCTTCTAGACACCAAGACTCGATATAGCCACTTGGAGAAACTAGCTCTCGCCTTGGTTGTCTCGACCTGGAAGTTGCGTTCCTACTTCCAGGCTCACCCAGTTATAGTTGTCACATCCTTTCCTATAAATTATGTACTCCAGAAGCCGGAAGTATCTGGAAGACTGGCCAAATGGGCAGTGGAACTTAGCGAGTGCGATGTGATCTTCCACCCAGC
The DNA here is from genome assembly GCA_900406275.1 of Anastatica hierochuntica. NCBI lineage: Eukaryota > Viridiplantae > Streptophyta > Magnoliopsida > Brassicales > Brassicaceae > Anastatica > Anastatica hierochuntica. The sequence continues at coordinate 8,577 of OVAN01006690.1, forward strand.
CACGGCGATCAAATCACATGTCCTGGCTTACTTTATAGCAGAATTCTTGCCGCTGATGATACCAGGGGCAGAAGAAGAGGTCAGGATCCAACAAGGAAACAAAGGCGAAGAAGAGTGGGAACTCTATTTGGATGGATCCAGCAATATACGTGGGGCATGCGTAGGCGTCGTGCTCATCTCACCAAGAGGAGAAGTGGTATCAAGAGCAGTAAGATGAAAGTTCAAAGCCACCAAAAATGAAAGTGAGTATGAAGGCTTAATTGCGAGACTCAGTCTGGCAAAAGACTTGGGAATATAAAACCTGCAAGTTTACAGTGACTCCAAACTGATCGTAAGCCAGACGCAAGGCGATTACCAGGCAAAAGACGCTAGGATGACCAAGTACCTGACCATAGCCAAAATGCTCGTTGATTCGTTCAAAGCATGAAAAATCACGCAGATCCCAAGGGAACAAAACTCGCACACAGACGCCCTAGCCGACCTGGCCTCAGCCCTAAAAACAACAGAGCCGACTACCGTACCCTTGCTGGTCCTCCAATGGTCGGCTGACGTTATGCCTTGATCGGCTGAAGGGCCTCTGGTCTCTAAAATAGAAGAAGAAGAAACCTTGATGATGCCCATTACGTCCTACCTAAGAGATGACGTCCTGCCCAACTTTAGGAGCGAATGCCGTAAGATCAAAAGGCAAGCATCCTGCTACTGCCTAATCCACGGAAAGCTCTATAGAAGATCCTTCTCGGGTCCATACCTCAAGTGCATAAAGCTGGAAGACGCAGACCTAGTCCTCAAGGAACTGCACGAGGGCGAATGCGGATCCCACTCTAGCGGATAAAGCTTGGTGCTAAGAGCCAAGAGGGCAGACTACTACTGGCCTAAAATGGCCCAAGACGCCCTCCAGATGGCCAAGCACTGCGATAAATGCCAAAGGCACGCCCAGGTGTCCAAGCTGCCCCCGGAAAACCTCAAGGCCATAAGCTCTCCATGGCCATTCATGAAGTGGGGAATAGACATCGTGGAAAAATTCCTGACAGCTCCTGGGCAGCTAGAGTACCTTCTGGTAGTCATAGACTACTTCTCTAAGTGGGTGGAGGCAGAAGACTTAAGCAAGATTACGAAAGTCCAAATCAAGAGGTTCCTCTGGAAAAACGTGGTAACACGATTCGAAACGCCTCAAGAGATAGTTACAGACAATTGTCCGCAATTCATAAGCAAAAAATTCAAGAAGTTTTGCGAAAATTAGTGCATAAAGTTGAGTTTCGCAACTCCAAGACATCCACAATCCAATGGGCAAACCGAATCCACCAACAAAACGGTAGTCAACCTTCTGAAAAAGAGGTTGGACGACACCAAAGGCAACTGGGTCAAAGAGCTTCCAACTACCCTATGGGCATGTCGAACCAACATTAAGAATTCTATAGGCGAAACACCTTTCTCCCTAGTGTACGGAACAGAGGCAGTGTCCCTAGCCGAAGTCAGTGTCCCTACAGCCAGGTTAGAGCTTCTAACCCAAAGAGAAAATGAAGAGCTGTTGGCTTTGTCCCTGTATCTCCTTGACCAAAAAAGGAAAGCCGCAAGAATACGAAACTGGAGGTACCAACAAGAAGTAGCTCGCAACTACAATAAGAAGGTACGAACCTGAACGTTCCAACAAGGCGAACGGGTGTTGTGCCGAGTCTTTGAGAATATCAGGGACAAGGCCGCGGGAAAGTTGGCGCCTGGCTGGGAAGGACCATACCAAATCGTAGAAGTCAAAGGAGTAGGGGCATACAAGTTACAAGACAGGAGTGGAAAAGTACATCCAAATAGCTGGAATGCGTTACACCTAACCCCAAATACATTTTCTGTTTTGGATTTTAAATTTTTCTACATCTTTTTATGTAATCATGATACGTCTAAGGACGGAGACCCATCAATAAAATAACTGCTTTCTCACGAGAAAATTCAGTTAAAAAGCAAGGAGCAAATAAGTTGAATGACTAGTCCCCAACAAAGGATTAACATAGACAACGTACCCTTCAATGCCAAAGCAAAAAGCAAGGGGCAAATAAGTTGAACGATTACTTCTTAGTAAAGGAGTAATACAAGCAATGTACCCTTCCAAAGCAAAAGCGAAAAGCTCAAAAAAAGAAGAAACTCTGCTTGAACAAGGGAAAACACCCGAAAGAAAGCAAGAGACAAAATTGCTTATTCTGCTTAAACATAGAGTGGCTAACCAGAAAGCAGAGCGCTGAGCATAAAGCAAAAACAAGCTTAACCTTGCTTACCAGGCCGCAGTAAATGCAAAAGCTATGCGGTCTGAGCACAGGAGTATCACCCATACCTACTTACCCTGACGTGGGAGGTAGAAGAAAAGTGTGGCACTTGGACCCCTTTGAAGGAGAGGTTCATACCAGCAAAACCAATAAGACTAAGAGTGGCTTCACTGCAGGAAGCAGAGTACAACAAAAAAAAATCAGCAATTTCCGGATAGTTGAATGCCAAAGAGCCAGAAGATACCTTCGGGTATTAAAAAGCCAAAAATCCAAGCAAGTGGTTACCTCCGGGTAGCAGAATGCCGAAAAATCCAGAAGATACCTTTGGGTATCAAGAGGCCAAAAAAATCCAAGCAAGCAGTTACCTCCGGGTATCAAGAGGCCAAAAAAACGCAAGCAAGTGGGTACCTCCGGGTAACAGAATGTTAAAAAGTCAGAAGGTACCTCCGGGTATCAAGAGGCTAAAAAAGCGTCTTGGGAATCTAAAAATTGTCTTAGGACAAGAAACAGAGCTTTCTAAAAAAAGAGTGATAATGAGATTATCCCAACTTGGAACTCAAGAACTCTCGCAAAACACGGCAAAGACTAGAGGCCAATACGCTAGAAGTCATATAGTTGGGATATCGACAAAGGCTAGAGGTTCAAAACCAGAAGCTAAAGCTCAAGGCAAAGAGGCTAAAAGTCCAAAGATAGAAGCCAATCACCCAAAGCAAAGAGGCTGAAAGCCCGAAGCTAGGAGCTAGCCGACCAAGGCATAACAGCTAGAGGCTCCAGGCTGAAAGTCAGCCGATCAAGGCATAACGGCTAGAGGCTTGAGGCTGAAAGCCAGCCGACCAAGGCAACGAGGCTAGAAGCTTGTAGCCAGAAGCCAGCCGGTTAAAGCAAAGGCCAGAGGGTAATAGCCAAGAGCCAGCCGACCAAAGTGCTAATGACAAGAAGCCCACCTGGGCATCATCTCTGAATTTAAGTCAAAAGCTTGCTAAGGCAAAAAGACAACAGAGAGCTAAAAGAAATATTCATACAAAGCCACAAAAGGGCCAGGAGATAAGTTCTAAAGCCCTGAAGGTCAAAAAGGAAATAAGGCCAAGAAGGCCAACCAAGAGTCAAGGCCATTACGGCCATAAAGTCATTTCAAAGCCCACAAGCGGCAAGAGTAAGCCCACACAGGGGAATGCCACCACCAACAACAAAAAATAAAATCCCACAAGGGGAGAGCAATCTGTTTCTTAATTCCGGGTCTGAAAGCTAGGCAGCTGGAGGATCAAGAGAGGCAAACTTCCCGACAGTTGGCTCATAGGCAGCTGGAGGAGTAGAAGCCAAGGCAGGAGGAATTGTCGGCTCATCATCAAAGGTGGGAGCTTCGAGGCCATTTTCCTCCTTCTTCGCAATTGCCACCAGCTTGTAATTCTGAAACTCCTCCTGTAAGTTCCAAGACTTGGCCTCACCCTTGAGGTAGTCACGGACCATCTCCCATCTCCTAGCGCCCCCTGATCATGGACATCTCGTCTGTAAAGGTGGCCACCCGGGAGTCCAGGTTACCCAGCTCCTCTTCCAGCTTCGCCTTTTCCTCATTCAAGCTGAGAACCTTCTTTGATGCCTTCTCTGTCTCTGAATCCATCCCCCCGGAGTAGACCCTTCATCTCCTTCAGCTCCTTCTCCAAGCTAGCCGACCTATCTTTCTCTGCCTTCAGCTTGACAAAGTAATCCTCCACCTGAGCCCTTCCTATAGTGATCACCTCATTGGCGACCTGGTCCTTGGCATGGAAGAGAGAGGGCGCAAGCTGAGCAACAAAAGAAAGAATGTTAGCCAAAATAAAAGGAGAACAGTCAGATAGTAGCCAGACGCAAAAGGTAGGCCAAGTACTTTGATAAGCCCCTTTTGGTCCTGGTCGAAGATGCCGAGATCATCGGAGCTAGGGGGTTAGAAGGGAGAGCAGGGAAGACAGATTCCTGCACATGCGCCAAGGCACCATCAAGATCGCCGATGGAGGAGGAAGGGTGCCTGGCTGGAGGACCTCTTTGCTTCTTATAAGAGGAGGTAGCTTTTGGGGCCGCCTTTCTCTTGGACCTAGCCGAAGGAGATTCAAAGATTTCCACCACCTCCGGAGCCTTGCTCCCAGACGACAACTTCGTCTTTCTTGCCGCCTGAGCCCTCTTAGGGTCCTCCAGTGCCTTAGACCCGGATCTTGACATGTTCCCTGCAAGATGACAAAAGATCAATCAAGAAGCTAGCCAGAAGCAAGCAGAAAAAAGCAAAAAACCAAGGAGCCAACCTCTCACGCTGCTCTTGTTCAATGCTTCTTCACTCAAAAGGAATGGGATACTCCTTTTCTCAGTAGGGATTTTAAAGCATCTTCCGCCTTCTCCTTGCCCGCCACAAACTTCTCTATAGATGCTTCTGCAAAGGCAAACGATAGAAAGGGTTAATAACCAAACTGGAAGCAGAAGAAACAAAAACACCCTACACCTACCAGTGAATCTCCAAAGAGTAGAGAACCCAGGGGAAGTCCCGACTCTCATAACGACAAACTTCTGGGCCCAGTGCTTCGTGAAGGCCGCCCCATTCCTCTCCTCCCTTACTAACTCCAGTACCAAGGGAGCACCAGCGCGAGGCCGGAAGTAATATTTACCTTCACCCAGAAGAACCTGGGGAAAGTAGTAAGAGTAAAAGAGCTCATCAACGCCGAGATCCAGCCCGTGGAACTCGTTTAGACCTAGATGGCAGTGAGGATCCTCCAGGTCGGCGTGTTCAGCTGGGAAAGGCAAATTTTAAAGTGCTCTAAAACCTTCTTCACCAAGTAAGGCACCACGCTCTGGACTCCGGCTTCGAAATAGCCTCGTACATGGCTATCTCATCTCCTGGGCACTCAGAAGCCCTCTCGCCTTGCCCTGACAGTCTCAAGTGGACGTCTGCCCCAATGGAGTACTTCTGCCTCCACTCCTCCAAGAGCTCAGAGCTCACATTTGAAAAGGGGCCAACCTTCATAAGCTTTGGACCCGCGGCAGAGCGCAGTGGCAACAGATTGGCCTCAAGGATCTCTGCCTCCTCGGAAGAGCCCTCAGCCCCAGGAGACGGGCTAGTCCTGATTAAACGCCTTCTCCAAACATGGGCCCCAACAGAGGATGAGGCCACCGGAGAAAAGTCCTCATCGAAACTAGTCATGTATGGGTTAAAGAAAATTTCGATCTTGGGTCTAGGAAATGATCGGGACAAGAAAGACCTAAAAGCTAAGGCTGATCTGAAATCCTAAAGATTGACCCCTTGAATCTATCCTAAAAGAAGCGTGGATCGAAAGCTTGATAAGGATTCCGAGTGCAAGAGTTTTATCAAAGAAAGGAAGAAGATGGATCAAGATTTCTAGTAAGAGAAAGAAGATGAGGCGAAAATGCTAAAGAAGAAGGAAGAGAAGGTTTAAAAGAAAGAGGAGAAATTAAAATGAGCCGCACGCGTCCAATCATTGGCGCGAATCTTGCGAGAGAGTAACAATTATATTCCCTTCTTCAAATCTTAATTAATCTTCGTTAACGGTTACAAACCTCCTCCTTCACCAAGTCAAACAGCTGGGATTTTTTCAAAATAATCCACCTTGAAAGCTGCACGCGGTTTGCAAGAATTCAAAAGTCGAAGCCCCAAGGCCAGGCGACAAAGAGCCAGACGCAACCTCCCGTCGCAGCAATGCTCATTATCTGGTACAACTTGAACCAAAAGCAAGCAAACACTTAAGGAAAGCAGAGGTGTCGCTAGTCAAAGATAAAACAGGCCAAGCGACCGCTGGCTTTCTGCCTAAGCCACCTGGAAGACATGTTATTCCACAACTTCGGATCGAACCTGCACAATAAGGGGCAAACTGTTGGGAGTAATTTAGGTCATGGGAATTCCCCAGACTTAGATGGAGTACAGCAGTAAGATCTCAAGGCAGGGGAATGCCTAGAAGTAGGAAGCCAGAAGACGTCCTCTAGCCGGAAGCCAGAAGATAGACGACCAAGCATGGCAGGAAGCCAGAAGCCAGCAGACCACCGCCTCTCCTTTATTTTCGCTTTTCCAACTAACAGATAATGACATTTATAATAGATAAATATGCTTATATTCTACAGATAATCACGATATATCCAACTTTTGGAGGGATAATCATGAAACTCATGTATAAATACCAAGCTTAAAGGGAAACGTGCACGCACGAAAAACCCTAAGCATAGAATCAATACAACAATCATCTTTTTGCCATCCTTGATCTATAAACTTAGCTAAAGCACTCGAAATTCGTTGCTAAACATTAATTGACCTCCAGCTTCCATAGTGCTACAAAGAACGACATAAATCACCCATAACACCAGTAATGTATACTTGTAAGAGTCCATAAAATGGATGTTATGTTATGTAAGGGGGTTGATATAGGTGGACTGGATTGAACCCCTGGACTTGGCCATGGATTGACCATGGCTAAGCATACCAACTCGATCATGGATGGACCATTAGTCACTTGTCCGCTTTTGAGATTACCCAGAATGATTGGATCGGAACGATGATCGTTATGATCGGACTGAATCAGTCAAGGGGAATCCGTGTGTGGACTTAGCCAAGATCAAGGAGATGACTGGATGGCTTGGTCAATTGTGGATCCGGTCAAGATAAATCAAGTATAATGAAACAAATCTGATCGGCAGACTGAACGTAGCAGGATGGACTAGTCCGGCCGAACCAAATGTGCCTATGAAAAGATTTAGTTGGACCGTTGAACTAAGCTGACTAAACTGGGCAGTTGAGCTGAACTGAGCTAAGTTGGTACGAACATTGCAGTTGGACTGGTCGGATCAGACAAGGATCGTCGGGTTCATACAAGGATTTTCTGGATCTAACAAGGCAGATATTCTTGTCGGATCCAGACTGGGAAGCTCACAGGGACTTAGCCAATTTTTGCCCAAGAATTGGCGGGAACGGCTACTAGGCAGTTTTAACGCGGAAACGTGAATTCGCCTAAGTGTTATAGCGGGAACAATTATCTCCCAAATATGGTCGCACCTAGACGGTTATGGGCGGTTATGGACGGTTTCTGTGGGCCTAAACGCTGAGTTTCGAGCCTTAAGTAAAAAGGGAACATTTTCTCTCTCATTTCGCACAAAAAGAACTCAGAAAGAAAATAGAGAGTGATTCTAAGGCAATTGGCTTGAGAGAGACGATCTGATTGGGCCGACTTGTTGATCAAGGCGACTGGCCGCGGAAACCGACAGTCGAGACTAACTGCGATCATCTGAACCAAACATTTGACTTTAAGGCAAAAGTGAGTTCGTGACTGTAACCTTTAATAGGTTTCTGTGAAGGCGGAATGGCCGTGATTGCTTGATTGATGGCCGATGGCCGAGTATTCACTGTTCTTATGGCTGATGGCCGAGTATTCTGACAATGAGGGTCGTTGGCTGAATTCATGTTAAACTGCTAAGGCTGATGGCTAGATTTACATGATTAAACTAGAACTAAGTGTAAATTCATAAAGTGAATTAACTGGATAAATGAACTGATTAAACTGGTTGATTATGTGCATGACTGGTGAGTCGGGATGGCCGATCTCACTCAGCAATTCTTTGCTGATGCATTATGTATGAATGCAGGTTCTATTTCTTGCCAAGATGGCTCGGTTGAGCAGCACGCGGACCGTGATTGGAAGTGAAGGATGGATTGGTTGAAATTGTAATGCGTAGAAGGTTTTCAATACTTGTAATAGATTATTGTAAATTGATCTTGTATTGAAAACCTCGATTTTAATCTAATGCTAAGTTAAGTTATGTTTTGAGATGGATGGCCTAACTTAATACGAAAAAGACTTGTCTAGAAATCGAATTAAAACGTAAAATTGCTAAGTAAAAATGAGCAAGGGTCTCATAAGTTGGTATCAAAGAGTGGTCGATTCTAGGACAGAGTCTTAGTATAGTGGGTCAATGGGGCAGAAATCCATCCTTCCAAGCCAAGGTATCGCAGTAAGACTGTAATCTGTGTGGAACTAGATTAGTGGAAAGATTAACTTAGTTAACTTGTTTGAACCGTGCAGATGAGTAAAAATGGAAGAAGAAAGAAAAATGTTCCCAATGAAAGTGAAGGGACTTCTAGAGTTGTTCTGAAAAGAGAGCAGTGGGTGGTCAACCTGAGACTCGTGTTGAGAAGACTGGTATAGGTACTAAGACTGGGATTGTAATAGGAACTGATCCAACAATGAATCATGCTGAATTTGATGCTGCTGCAAAAGCTGCTGCAAGAAATGTGAAGGCTGCACTGGGGGATGCAGCTAACACTAACCCTATGGGTTTGCAAGCGGTGCTGATGATGCTTGCTCAACTGCTGGAAAGGCTGACGGCTATTACACCTGCATCTATGGCGCCACCACATGTTGTAGTGCTTGTTGCTAATGAGACCGTTGTGGTGAATGTGGAGGATGCTCCAAAGCCGAGGATACCATCCTACCTTAAGGTGATGGATCATAAACAGAGACTGGGAACAAAGTTCTTTGCTGGATGTGCGAATGTGATTGAAGCAAATGAGTGGGCTGATAGGCAGGAAAGAAACTTCAACTCCATTCCTTGCCTAGAGACCTATAAGAAGGACATAGCAGTCCATCATCTGGAAGCTGATGCTCATATTTGGTGGAAAGGTGTGTCATCTAAGAGGGAGTATCAGAACTGTACTTGGGAGACATTCAATCAACTCTTCCAATCCAACTACTTTCCACCAGAAGCGTTTGATATGCTAGAAGCTGAATTCCTGGATTTGGAACAAGGCAGCATGACTATGAAGGAGTATGAGACTAAGTTCAACAGTCTTGAGATTTATGGTGGAGAAAAACTTCACGATGAAAAAGTTTAAGTCAGAAGGTTTATGCGTGGATTAATAATTGATCTTCGCAACCGCTGCTTAGATCTAAAATATGCTTCAGTTTCTGAACTGGTGGAGAAAGCAGCTTTGTTTGAAAATGGGATTAAAGAGGAGAACAAGTTACAGACTGGGTTTGGTCATAAGAATCAGAGTGGGAATCCTTCTGGAAATAAAAGGAAGTTTCAACAGACCCAGACTACTGGTTCTGGTAAGCAAAGTAGAGGACACAGTGCATGTCCAACATGTGGAAAGATGCATGGAGGAGTGTGTCGAGCTATATTAGGAGCTTGCCACCGTTGTGGAAGCCTAGAACATAAGGTCAGAGAGTGCCTAGAACAGGACCAAAGGGCGAAAGATCAGGGAAGATCTGTAGCAACTAAGATATGTTACAAGTGTGGAGAAGCTGGACACTTTAAGTTACAGTGTCCTAAGTTGGGGCAGTCAAGGAAACATGCAAATGATGAATTGCCACCGCTGCCAAAGAGACAGGCAATCATGCCAAGCGTATATGCGATGGGACAGGGAACGAATGACCCAAGCACTTCACGTCCGATCATTGTTAGTCCTGCACCCTTACTCTTTCAATATTCTGTGTGAAATGTTTGCATGGCTGGCACGCAGATCTTCTTCCCTCTTGATTTGCGCTTGGGCCCTGGAGAGGACATCCTCCATCGTCCTGCATTGATACTTAGTGAGCTCCTTGTATAGATCACCATCAAGCAGGAGTCCCCTCTTGAAGGCAGAAATCACGGTACCAACACTGCAGTTCGGGATGGTAACTTTCTGATTGTTGAAGCGGTGAAGGTAGCTTCTGATCGGCTCTACCTTACGCTGCCTGATCTCACAAAGGTCATCAGAGGACTTGGGAGTCACTCTATTGCTGGCAAATTGTTCCACAAATAGATCAGTTAGATGAGCAAAGGATCTTATGGTTCTGGTTGGAATCGATACGAACCATTGCAAGGTGCCCCTGTTAGGCTAGATCTGAACCCCTTGCACATGGTGGCTTCCTTGTGCTCCTTTTGGATTGCCACAATAAGCATCTTCTGCTTGTACTGCGCAATGTGATTGTCCGGGTCAGAAGTCCCGTCGTACGGCCTGATGAATGGGAAGGTAAACTTCTTGGGCATGTCAGTGAGGGCTATCTCCTCTGAGAAGGGAGTGCCGCGTAGGAGCTCTGGACGCTCTTCCTCAAGGGAAGTGAGAAGCCCGGAAGTCGCTCTATCATCGACTGCAGCGCCTAAAATTTGTTGGAGAATATTTGCTCCAGAATTCTGGCTTCATCAGAGAGTGGGGCGAGGCCAGTTGCCTGCAGCTTCCTGTATCCATTAGGTCTTCTTGCTCTTGAGAAATATTTTGGTCATCTTGGGTCCCCGCTGCTGCTGGGTTTCCTCCCTCGCTCAGGTTATTGGTACGAGGAGTTTCAAGAGTTGGCATCCGGGGTACCTGGACCCTGAACCTGTGATTTGTGGATTGATTCGACGTCAGAGCCGAGTTTGCCTCTNCAAGCTCTGAAGCTGCTGCTTTAGATCCAGTTGGAGTCTGATATCTTCAAAACTGTTCCATCTCTCCTAGTCTCTTTTGTAATGTTTCTAGTTGAGATCGCATCTCATCGTAGGTGAGCTCTGGTCGTGCTGGTGTGATGTTTGCTGATTCATGATTATCTCCAACCATCATCATGTAGTTGTTTTTGAAAGCTCCCCTCCATCTAGCGTCAACTGTTATGGGTGACTTTGGTCGTTTTTTGTAGCACTACGGAAGCTGGAGGTCATTGAATGTTTTGCAAAGGGTTTCGAGCGTTTTCACTAAGCTTCGAGATCAAGATAGCCAAAAGATGCTTGGTGTATTGATATTTTGCTTAGGGTTTTTCGTGCGTGCACGTTCCCCTTTAAGCTTGGTATTTATACATGAGTTTCATGATTATCCCTCCAAGAATTGGATATATCATGATTATCTGTAGAATATATGCATATTTATTTAAAATACATGTCATTTTCTATTAGTTAGAATAGCGAAAATCAAGGAGAGGTGGTGGTCGACAGGTTTCTTGCTTCCGGTCGTGCTTGGTCGTCTGACTTCTGGCTTGAAGCTATGGGCCATCATCTCGCTTCCTGCTTCTGGCAATTCCCCTGGCTTGAGGTCTTACTATTGTACTCCATCTAAATTTGGGGAATTTCCACGACCTAAATTACTCCCAACACTAACCATCCTCCTCTTTGTTGTCTAGCTAGCTGCTTCACTCTTCCAAGCCAAGGATCAGGTCGCCACTGAGGTGGTCGCTGCAGGGAAGGCTCAGGTGGAGGAATGCCTCGCCAAGCTTAGGGCAGAGAAGAACAAGTCTACTGGCTTAGAGAAAGAGCTGAGGGAGATGAAGGAACTGCTCCGGGGGCTGTAATCAGAGAAGGACAAGGAGGTGGAGAAGGTCCTTAGCCTTACTCAGGAGAACGCAAAGCTTGGCAATCTCGACGCCAAGGTGGCCACCTTCACGGAGGAGATGTCCATGGCCGTCAATGGTGCCAGGATCATGAAGCGCTGGGAGATGGTTCGGGACTATCTCAAGGGTGACGCAGAGTCTTGGAATTTGCAAGAGGAGTTTGAGAGCTATAAGATGGTAGCGACTACGAAGGCAGAAGAAAATGGCCTCGAAGCTTTCTCTTGCCTTGGCTTCTACGCCCGCAGTAGCCTCTGCGCCAAATGTCAAGAAGTCTGCCTATCCTGATCCTCCAGCTGCCTAGCTTCCGGACCTAGAATCAAAAAACAAGTTGCTCTCCCCTTTTGGGATTTTATTTTCTTTTTTTGTTGATGGCATGCCCCGCGTGGGCCTACTCTAGCCCCTAGTGGGCTTTGTAATGAATTTTGTGGGAACTGAAATTCTCACTGTCAATGTTATGTGGTTCACAGACTCTGTTAGCCAAAGATCAACAGATCGAGACAGCGAATTAGCGAGTTATTGGATAAGAAATACGAAAGTTAAAATGCGAAGATAATAAGATAGAAATCGTGAGAAAGTTAGATAACGAAATACAGAATACGAAATATATTGCGAAGTGATATGAATTAACGATGAACAAGAGACAAGATTCGTATGATAGATTAACGTAAGTGAATACAAAATGAAAACGAGAACGGATCTAAAGTATGCAGAAAACATAAACGGAGAGCGAT
>OVAN01006691.1:0-20854 GCA_900406275.1 Anastatica hierochuntica
TAATAATAATAATAATAATAATAATAATAATAATAATAATAATATAGAAATTGGTTAAAAATTCTGAAAATCAATAAAAAATACTAAGTCTTGAGTTTTAGATTAAAATTTTTTTGTATTAATTTTCACAATTTTTAATTTATTTTCTATATTATTATTATTATTATGGAGATAAGATAAATTTATGCTAATTACGATATGACCCCATAAACTATTGTTTAGTTCAATTACACCATAATTTGTAGTTTCTGATGTAATAAATTATAGTTCGTACATGTGGACATGATTAACATATACTTCGTGATGTTGGTCACATATTGTGATACATTGGATGTTTTCCACCATATTAGGTCATTCCTCGTGTAGTTGGCAAACATTTTTCCTTGAATTAAGCACTCAATTTATATTTTGACTGATATCATTTGTTATAAGTTGCTCACCATGAGGGTTATGCAAAGGAGAAAGTTGTCGTGTCTTCTTTGCTATGCGGCACTTGAAGTTCAGGTGATGGATGCTTTCTATATCCTCCCCACATAATTAACAAACAGGATCCACTTTCAGCCCTCTTCTATGAAATGCTTCACCAACTGGCAGTCCATTATTTGACACTCTCCACCAGAATTGTTTCATTTTTGGAGCTACAGGGAGCCTCCAAATTTTCTTGTATTGGACTCCATTCTGCATTTGAGACTGGGTATAACCACAATGACTTAAATGATGGCCATATTTAGCTATATAGACTCCATTTTTAGAGTAAGCCCATTCTAGACTATCCTCATTTTGCATTACACTTGGTCTTATTCTTTTAATGCAAGGTATATCTTGTGGGTTAACAAGTTCATTCAATCTTCTTTCATCAAACAAACTCTCATTACTAATGAAGAGTTCTGAGACCTTTGTATCATTTAGAATAGAACCTAGTAAGGGCACTGCTGGCCTAGGAGGCTTAGTAGGCAACCAATTGTCTTTCCATAATATGATGGTGCTGCCAATTCCAATGACCCATCTCTTTCCAGCTTTAATTAGTTTATCACCTTCAAGTATCCCTTTCCAAGCAAAGGATGCACGCCTTCCTGATTATGCATCAAGAATATAACCTTTAGGAAAGTACTTGGATCTATAAACTTTTGCTTGCCGAAATTTAGGTTATTTAAGTATTCTCCAAGTTTGTTTTGTAATAAGAGCACGATTAAAATATATTAAATCTCTTATTCCTAGACCCCCTTCTTTTTTACTTCTTGAGATGGTCTCCCAGGATATCCATGGTATCTTTAATCTATCTTTTGAGGTAGACCACTAGGATTTCCTTATACATTGCATAATTTTATTACAAAGTTTCTTAGGCAGCAAGAAGCATTACATAGCATATTTGAGTACTGAGTTGCAACTTCTTTGATCAATACTTCTTTCCCTGATGGTGTTAGAAGTTTTGAAGACCAAATTTCTAGTTTACCCTCTATACGCTACTTAAGAAAACTGATAGTAGAGGAAGGGTTCTGCTAATAAGTTCTGGTAAGCCTAAATACTTTCCCAATTCTATTATTTTTGCAACAACTGTAATGTTCTAAATTCTCTCTTGTACTTCTAATTGTGTGTCCTTGCTGAAAATTATGGCTGATTTAGAAAAATTGACAAACTTACCTAAAACTTTGCTATAATATTCTAGTGCTTGCTTGATTGTTCCACATTCATCTTCTTTTGTTTGGCAGAAAAGTAGCTAATCGTCTGCAAACAACATGTTTGAGATAAGGGGTCCGTTTCTGCTAGCCTTGAACCATGTATCTTACCTTTTGTCTTCAAATTATGTAACAAACCATATAGCCCTTCAATACAAAGCATATACAAATAAGGGGAAATTGAGTCTCCTTGTCTAATTTCTCTATAGGATTATATTCTTCCATTAGGTGAGCCATTGATAAGCACATAATATGAAACTGATATAATACAAGTCATCACCCAAGATATTCATCTTTATGCAAATCCCAATGCTCTCAAAATATAGTTTATGAATCTCCACTCAAGCTTGTCATGACTATGTCTAGTTTAATTGCAACAAACTTTTGCTTCCTATTTCTTGTGCTTAAACTATGTAACACTTCATGTGTTATAAGCACATTATCAGTGATGTGTATATTGGGGATGAATGCAGACTGATTTTAAGAAATAAAATTGTGTAGCCAAAACTTTAATCTCTCTACTAATATCTTTGAGATTACCTTGCAAATTACAGTGCAGAGACTCATAGGTCGATATTCCTTAAGTAGTGTGGGATTCTCTATCTTAGAGATCATACATATATGTGTTTGGTTTAATTCATGGTTCAGATATCCAGTGGTAAAGAAATGAATGATAATTCTTGAGATACTCTTACTAATTGTGTGTTAATGTTGCTGATAAAAACTTGCATTAAACCCATTAGGCCCTGGTGCTTTGTCTTTGTTCATCATCCTTAAGGCCTGATAAACCTCTGTCTATGTTACAAGCTTTCTCATTTGTTCTTTAACATCATGAGATACCCTTGGCACTATCGAACATATTCTCTTGTACTCTGAAAAATCAAAAGTAGTCTCAGATGAGTAAAATTCAGAGACGTATTTAAGGATAACATTCCTGACATCTTTTGTTTTTGTATAAACAACCCCTTGATCATCCTTGATGAAGGATATATAATTTGAAACTCTTCTGTTCTTGGTGATTGCATGGAAAAATTTGGTGTTTCTGTCACCGCCTTTCAACCGTTGAACCCTAATTTTGACACGCCATAACTCTTCTCCTCTTCTATACTCCTGCAGCAATTGAGCCTTAATTAAGTCTCTATGAGAGTAACAAGGAGGATATGTGTCGTATGCTTCTTGAAATTTTGTTTCTAACTCTTCAATGACTCGTGGCATTTAGATTCCTACCTCTCCTCCATTTAGCAAGATTTTCCCCGCAACTTTTAAGAAGGGAAGATAGATCTTCTAGTGGAAACTTTTTAGCAAAAATTTCATTTATTGTTTTGATAAGATAATGTACTTCTCCTTCATTCTTCCACTTAATATCATATTTGAACAATTTTTTACTTTCCCAACTTCTATCTGAAGAATGCAAGATCAGGGATCTATGGTCTGATCCATGTCAATTCAAAAATTGTACGTTAGCTTTGGGATAAACATTTCTCCATCTAAATTAGCACATACATGATTTATTCTTGTCCTGACATTATGTTTCCATATGTTACCTTGTCAAGTATACTTATCCCCCATAACATTTAAAATCTTGGAGCCCTAACTGGTTTGTTAAGGATCTGAAGATTGAAATTGTGTAGCTTGAACGGTTTCTTCTCCCGTATTACGAGAGATGTTCACAACTGATTCTGCTGTTGATAGTTGGTTCTCAACAAATTCCCCAAAAATCTTCTGCCTACTTGTAACTATCTGGTTTTCCTTTTGCTACAGGATATGTTTTACGCTTTGCCCCTATGTTCACACCGATGATTCTCCAACTTCTCTTATAGTAATAAGTGGGATCATAAGAGGCCTTATGATATTCTCTACTGGCTTGATATCAGACATGTTAATTGTCTCGTTTAAAGACTACTACGCCTCTCTGTTACCATAAATAGAGTTTTCACCCATCGTATCATCTTGTACTTCCCCACCAATTTATTTAGACCTTCCATCATGATCTATTCTATCTCCTGAAGACTAACCAATACCAAAATTTTGCATCAGTTTTTCATTTCCTCCATCTTCATTTGTGGGCAAGAGAGGGTAGGCCGGTATTGGTGCCCTTTCATGACAATTTGCTTGTTCATGTGATAAAGCTCCACATAAAAAGCAAAACTTCTTTAGTTTCTTGAATGTGTATCATATCATTGTCGGGTTGTTATCTCTCTTGAAGTCAACATATCTGACAAAGATAATCTTGGATGTGATGGGCATTCTAACTCTGATCCATATTTCCCATGACGAGTCTTTGGTAGGTTCCTGAACTCTGACATCTTTAACTCCCCCTAGAACCTCCCCTATCTCCGATTTATTGGTTAATCAAGGATTCTTTTAAATTTTGAATACAAAAAATATGTGATTAGTACAAATTAACTGAGAAAAGTTTTATTGTTCGAAAGTAAAAATCTCGAGTTACATTTCTAATATAGAAATGTAATTAGTACAACTTAATTCGCATAGAAAAATCTTATTAATCAAACAGTTTATTACCACACATTTTTATTTTCTAATTCAAACATTGATAACTTTGTTCGTTCATTGTGGTATATGTGAAACCATTTTTGACGGTATTTGTCACAATTTCTTACCATTTTGAACAAATTTTTGTTTTTAAACAAACAAATCAAAAATTAATATTTCATATGAGAAGAGCTTTATTGTTTGAATATAAAAATCTCAAGGATTTGTTAAGAGTTGTAATATAAAGAAAATGTAATTAATACAAATTAATTGAATAGGAAAAGCTTATTAATAAATATTTTCTTACCAACAAATCCTTATTGTCTAACTCAAACATTGATGACTTTGTTCGTTCGTTGTGATATATGTCAAATTATTTGTGACATCCATTTGTGACAATTTCTTACAATTTTGACCAGATGTCTGTTTTTCAAAGCAAATAGTTCCAAAATAAATCTGATCAAAAATTAAAAAAGAAAACAAAACAATTCCAAAATAAATATTTCATATGAAAATAGTTTTATTGTTCAAATATAAAAATCTCAAGGATTTGGTACCAGTTCTAATATAAAAAATGTAATGAGTACAAATTAATTTGAATAGGAAAAGCTTAATTTTCAAAAATAATTTTTACCAACCTATCCTTTTGTCTAACTCAAATATTGATAACTTTGTTCGTTCGTTATGGTATATGTAAAATTGTTTGTGACAACCATTTGTCACATTTTCATACAGTTTTGACCAAATGTTTGTTTTTTTAAAACAAACAAGTCCAAAATTAATATTTCATATGAGAAAAGTTTTATTGTTCGAATATAGGAATCTCGAGGATTTGTTAACAGTTCTAAGATAAAAAAAATGTAATTACTACAAATTAATTCAAGTAAGAAAAGCTTATTAATCAAAGATTTTCTTACCAATAGATCCTTATTGTCTAGTTCAAACATTTGTCGTTCGTTATGGTATATGTGAAACCGTTTGTGAAGATCATCTATCACACTTTTTTACAATTTTGATCAAATTTTTATTGTTTTTAAGCAAACAGGTCTAAAATTAATACTTCATATGAGAAGATAAAAAAATAAAAAGAAAAATAAATAACCTATTTCTATAAAAAGTTTATCATAATAATTAATAAAAAAAGCACTTCAAATTGTGACTAAAAAAGCATTCCAAATTATTGAAAATTCATAAGAAGAAAGATACTTTAGAAATAATTCCAAGTCCTGAGAGTAAATTTATCAAATGAAAAAATAAAAGTTTTGCAAATAGCAAGCCAAGATTGTAGTTATTTACTTATTTGCTAATACTAGATATATCTCCGTGCATACGCACGGGTTGAACTTTATACAATACTTTTAAAATACTAAATATTTTTTTAAGAATTCTGAAAATCCATAAATATCAAAGAACTCAATATTATTAGGAGATATTACATGACCAATTGGCTATAAAACTTTTATATATTATATATCAATCTTTCTCATTTATTAATGATCAAACAGTTATGGAGAGTACCTAACAATAACAGAATTTACCCTCTAAGATTTTTTATTTTGTAAATACCTATTTTGAGTTAATTTTATTTTTGTTTGTGCGACGAAGAATATATCACCATAACCTAAAATGTTTGTGGATAAGTTTGAACAACGTTTTTCAGCTACACAAAGTATAACCTAAAATGTCTGTAAGCTACACAAAATATATATCAAATTCTCTTAATAAAAGTTAAATAGATTTTGAATATAAAATAAAATGTTGAACACTAAAGCATCTAAAAAAACTTGAATCACCTAACGTGTGATGATTATTTTTTTCGTTTGAAATCTTATGACTCGTGAAAAATAGAGTAATAAATTCATACAACTGATCAAAACATATTAGAAAGGAAAAACACATATCCATAAACCTAAAGAAAGATGAAATCGGGTGATAAACTTATTCTTCTTGTCGGAGACGGTCGTGCAACCAAGCTGACCCATCGATAGAAATACGCGATAGAAATATATTGTCCCGTATAAGGATCTTTGCAATATCTTGCGTGATCCAATTGGCTTTATAATATTCCAACTCAAATTTGCAAATATCAAAATCTTATCCAATGTTCTCATGTATTCTTGGAATATTTATTTTTTAATAATGTTATGTTTAATAATAAATATTTATGAATAATAAATAGAAATTAATTACCATGCACGAATGTGTTGATTTGAAAAAGAGATAACTATGCATGAATAAAAAATAGTCAAATTTCATTAGTTCTTAGATTAATTTGTTTTTATTAGGTGTCATCCTCTAAAAGCATTAAAATGCTTATGTGTCATCACATTGGAGAGACACTTGTGTTATTATAGTATTGATACCTTTCACATATTTCATGTAATAATTACAAGGGATGTTGAATTTTATGTTGTGAAGATATTTGAAGGCTACCATTTTTATTACACAACCACTAGAAAACAAACGCAACTATGATCTAAACTACAAGAAACTCTCTTTTTTAGTATGGTTTGTTGCTTAAGCTCACTTACCAACTAGAGGTTGACAACATATCACAATTCAAAAGAATTTAATGGTGTGGAGTGAGAGAAGGAAACGTAGGAATTGAAAGTATCAGCTTCCTCCCACCATTTCTTCTCCATGAAGTCGATTCTGATGAATCAAGATGAGGCAGAGAAACTCTTTTGTTGTTGGGAGATACTGCTTTGATGTTAGTTGTTGGAGACTGAGTTAGATTCTCATGCACTTCAATATCCTCTGCTCTCTCCTCTGTGATTGTCTCAACCCTTGAATGACACAACAAGCTCATGTTTGGTTTTCTCATCATCTTGTATATCCCCGAGGATGATTCAAAAGCTCCATGAAGAAGATGATGAGACTGTGGAGGAAGCAACATGTTGTTGGATGAGATTGGAAGTTGAGCCAGTGGTTGTCTGAATTAGAACAAAGGTTAGGACCTATCCAAAATGAATACACATTGATTCTTTCTTTTATGAGATTGTTTCTTACCTTAATGGCATTGGTGTTGAAGGTGGAAGAGAACTGAACAACTCAGGATTCTGCTGTGGTTTCGTTGTTTCGATTCTGTCAGGTGTTTCGTTTTCATCATCTTGTTCTGAATCCGTGCCAACAAATAAAGAGCCTGCAGAGATTTTAATCTTTGTCAAATCAAAGATAAAGAGAATGATACTATACATATATAGAGTTGTGGAAAAAAGGGATAAAAAGCTTACCATCTTTTCTACCGAATGCATTCTTGCACCCTTCACATCTACAGTTTATGGAACAGCTGACTCCACCCTATAGGATCATTAGATAGAGACAATGTATCAAAATTAATCATACACAGATGATATGGAGCTTAATGCTTATGGAAGTGAAACTATACCTGATAACATTCACAGTATTTCTTCAGACAGTTTGATTTCTTGCAGTTACAGCCTCTCTTGTGTCGTGCTGAAGCTGGAGTTTTGCTTGCATCATCCTGTGAGTCATTAAAAAGTTTGAAGCCTTTGGAAGATATAAACGGATCGAGACTGATAAGAAGATGGAAAAGAGCTCTTACGCCAACTTCAATGCTTGAATCTGAGCTTCGAATGACTTTAGGAGCAAATGCAAGTGGATTGCGGGATTCGATCTGTTTTCGAGTAGCAAGGACAGTGTCTTCATGAATAGGTTTATTGAAGCAATCTACACATGAACATGGCTCTATGCAATAAACTCCAGCAGCAAAGCATTCACAATAACTGCAAAGAGAAGCATCGAAAGAAACTTAACAAAAAAAAGATTGAGCTTCTTCAAGCAAACTAAAGATGAAAGAGGCTTTGGGGTATTCAACTTACAGCTTCAAACACTTGGATTTTTTGCAGTTGCACCTTTTACACGATGACTCGCCTTCTCCGGCTTGTTCAGACTTACGCCTGTGCATTGTGATACTAACAAAATGTTAAGAACAGAAAAGGAATTACCATAAATTTGTTTGTGAAAGTCTCAGTACAAGCTTGCCTTTTCTTCTTGGGGCTGCTTGGATTCAATTCTTGTAAAGGTAAAGACTTTGGAGCCTCTTCTAAAGCTTGACTTGCATCTTTACCGGTTTCATTTTCTCTCACAGTTTTGTGCAAGGGGAGAAGCGGAGTTGTAGAACCTTGCAAACCAACTTTTATATTTCTAGATAAAGAGTGATCATCATTACCAACATTTTTGTCCTCAGAGGACATTGCAATAGCATTTAGATGCAGACCAATGCTAGGTACTACACATCTTGATGAAGATTCAGTCAATGTTTGCTTATTGTTCCCCGACATCTCAAAATCTAGACAGCGTCTTCTCACGCCACGGTGCAAGATCGAAAGAGCCTGTCACACATACACACACAAAGAAGAGAATCATTTCATAGACAACGATCAATCTAGAACCAAAGCTAAAGTGATATTCTCAAAAACTTTACTCACATCCGAGGACTCAGATTCATTGTTAGATCCTCCATTGCTATTTGGAACAGGCTCCAACGCTGGAATTGAACCACTGCGTAAACGTGCTTCGGAGTTAGATGTTCTCTGCAACAAGCATCTAAAAGCCTCTGATTCATTTTCTGAACCATAAATCAACAATTCAGTTGTATTAGAAATAAGAGTTTCCCAATCTGGAGTTTCGCTTTTCGCCTTTACATTGTCACACATCTTCTGCAGATCCATTCCACCACCTTCACCGGAACCATTGTTTCCTGCATCATTGACAACTCTAGGAGTAGTGAAGTCGCTTTTGGGGATCCGCGTATGTTCTGTTTCGGTTTCTTCTTCTTTTTGTCCATTGGAATCAGCTTCTTCGTTAGAAGCAGACCCATCTTTGGAATGATCAGAGGAGTTATTATGACTGCAACGAAAACATTTCCAACTAAGAACGAGAACTCATCTTTGAAAGAGTAACTAAGAAACAGAGAGAATGATTTTACATTATGGAACGAGATTCTTTGAGAGAAACAGCGTGAGGAGAAGTGAAAACAGAAGGAGGAGATTGGAAAGTGAGAGAGCTTAAGGTTTGAGCAGTTGGAATAGATTTGAGAGTGTTGATGGGAGAGAGACTGTTAATATAGTTGAACACTGGTGAATCCTGCAAACATGTTTAAACCTCACAAATTCAATTGTTTCCAATTATATTACATCAAAAGTAAAGTTCAATTCAACATATAAGATCCAGAGCAGGACACTTGAGAAACTTTTTGTTTGCCTAATTGAGTGAAGAATTGAAAATTGATCATCAAGAATTGAAAACCAAACTGAAACTTTTTAGTAACATGCAACTAACTGAAAGATGGCTAGTGCACAGAGAAACTAAGAACAGAGGAAGAAACAACAAAAACAAAAAGCTTGAAACTTTGATCGAAACAAGAGATGAGTATTGAAGAAATCAAACCTCGACTTTGAGTTTGGAGATTGGAGTAGTTACAGTTTTTTGAGGTGTATTCATTTTCTAAACAAAGAGAAGAATCTCACTTTCACATCTCTCTCTCTCTCTCTCTCTCTCTCTCCCTCCCNCTCCCTCCTTCCCTCCCTCCCTCCTTGAGGTGTTAAAGAAGAAGGAGATTCAAAGAAGAGGAGAGGCGGGAGATGATGATGAGGGTTTTCTCGTGAAGATAGTTAAATCCAAACCAAATCCAACAAAGGTCACTCTTTGACCCCAAATACTTTTGTTTTTGTCTTTCTCTTTCTCTCTCTCTTTCTATATATACATACATGATAGATCTCTCTACTGTGTTCGTCAAACCAACGTAGTAAATATCGTAATCCATTTTTATTGCTTTTTTAATAAAGTAACGGACATTACCTTGATCTTTGGTTTTCATTTTTTTCACTTTCTTCTTCTTCATTCGATGTTTCTGTTTTGTTTGCGTATATTACAAAGATGAAAAGAAAAAAGAAATTAAACTCCTCTTTTTTAATATTTTTTCTTTTAATTTTGTTTTAGTTGTTCGTTTTTTTTTCTTTTATTACATGTGGTTTTTACTCACTCCATTGACTTAAGTTCCTTATTTGACCGTTTCATTAGTGATTTGTTTAGATACTTAATCGTATTTTATTACAAAAAGTTAAGGTTTATCACATCATTGGACTTTGTCATGTTTTTCTTCTCTTTTTTTCTCCAGAAAATTATGTAACGATATCAACAACTCTATTGTCAAACTTAAATATCGAGAACTAAGTTATTACGCACTTGATTAATGTAAAAGATGACAAAAACAAAGATATAAGCAGTAGTATCTCGTAAGGATACATAATAAACAGTGAAGTCCATATGATGATGATGATTAAATAATAGTGGTATAAACTAATGTTGGATTGAAAAATATTAATAATATTAGACCGGATTCAAAAGAAACACGTTACAAAT
The DNA here is from genome assembly GCA_900406275.1 of Anastatica hierochuntica. Lineage (NCBI taxonomy): Eukaryota > Viridiplantae > Streptophyta > Magnoliopsida > Brassicales > Brassicaceae > Anastatica > Anastatica hierochuntica. The sequence goes on from OVAN01006691.1 coordinate 10,557, forward strand.
TACAACTTACAAGGCTTTTAACATAGAGATTTGTAATAATCCAATAAAAGTTATTTGCCGATAAATATGCTAATCACGAGGAAACACTTATGCGCAATCATGACACTTAAATTGGAATTATTTGGTCAATTATTCGTTATTTCGTAGTAACAACACTAATCCTGATTTAATAGTAAACTTTTTTAGTGTAACGTTTGGAGACAATTAAGTTTTTTAAACTACATGGAATAACAATTATACAATTTTTTCAGCTTATTCTTTAACCTACAATCAAGATAACTTAAAAACAAAATCAATAAATAAATAACTCTCTTCATAAGCAGAGAGGCGACCACCGCTTCCTGTGTAACCCACTTTCACCGTTTCAAATCTCCGGCGTCGGTAACCCATGACTAATAAAAAAAAACCAATTCACCCAAACATAGAAAACCCCCTCCCGCTCCTCCGCAAAAACACAATCAAAATCCTCCTCCACCACCGTCTAATCAAGCTCTCGATCCACCTTCCATGGCTTCTCAGAAGCTCCCTCTTGGCTCCTCCGCTCCGGACTCAAGTCGATTGAAGTCAGATTCTACAGCTCCGTCGTTGGAAAAAACTCTAGGAGTTCTTCAGTCAAACCCGACGCCACAAGATGCTCCCTCTCATGATCTTCAATTCTGGAGGAGAATCAAAGCACTAACCTTCACAATTCTAATGCTTCGGGGCCTACAGATCAGTCGCTTGAAGCGGTCAACAAGCCTTCATGGCTTCAGGTCGCTTTTGGTTCAAGCTCGAAACTGACCAAGAAAGGTTCTCCTTTCTTGTTAGATTCCGGTGAACCCTGTGTTCAAATACCAAATGCGGTGATCCAGAGACCAAACACCGTTGGGAACCATTTATTAGTGGTCAGTTCCGTGGTAGAGCCCCATCCCCAGAGCCCTTCACGCAATAGCTAACGACATCTGGAGCAACAAAATCAGGGACATCACAATGTCTAAGCATTCTGAAAACCATTTCTCATCAGAATTCCGAATCCTCAGACCCGTGTAAGAGTTCTCGCTCAAGGGATGTGGAACATAGAAAATCAGGCTATGTTTATGGCAAAGTGGAAGCCTGGCTTCAAACCAGAGGTTCCAGAACTCAAAGAAGCTCCTGTGTTGGGTGGATGTTCACAAAGTTCCACTTCAATACTACTCCAACGAATCTCTGGAACACATAGCTAGTTTGGTGGGACATCCAATTGACCTTCACCCAAATACCAAAAAAATGATTAATTTGGATGTTGCGCGAGTTCTTGTCATCATCGACCCGAGGAAGCCACTCACAGAAGCAACTAATGTGAATTTTGAGTCCGGAAATATTTAGAGGATCCTTGTCTCAAGCCCATGTCTACCTCCAATATGTGAATTCTGCAAGGAAGTTGGACATCCGATTAACAAATGTCCAACAACCGCGATCACTAGTATCCCTTGCAAGTCCACAGGACATACAACTGCGAACTATTCAAGACCTAAGAAATTGGAAGTTGACTCACAAAAAGAGGAGATAAGAGATGCAAATCCACAGGCTGAGAAAAGGAAAATTAGAAAAAAGGCGAGAGCTAAGAGAACAAGTGTGTAGGGAGAAAAAGCTATTGTGAATCAGATAGAAGAAGGATCACTTAAGATTGACATTGGATTGGATAAACTTCACCAGAACATCCCCTCCACTTCCAAGAAGATGACCCGTATCTTTTCTACTAAGAAAAAAGGTCACTCTCATAGAAGTAAATCCAGGACATCCCCAAATCCAAGCTCAAGCTCAGATAATCAGTCAAGTTCTCCAGAATCTGTTTCAGGTATTGATGACTCTTGTGACTCAGTGGCCTCTTCTCCTCAACACTCAGAGGAGGACAACTCTCATTCACAAGAAGATGATTTCACTCCAGTGTACTCAAGAAAGAAGAAGAAGCAACAAGCAAAACTGGATAAGGAAGTAGCTTTAAAGCATCTGACTTTGAAGACTAACACAACTTCTCGGAGCAAAAGCTCTGCTACTTAACATATATTATTATGGCTAATATTTTTTGTTGGACCGTGCAGAGCTTTAACAAATCGGAAAGAAGAAGAAGTTTTAAAAGCTGACTAAAAGGAAGTAAAGCAATTTTGGTGGACTAATTGAATCAAGAGTAAAATTTCACAAGTATCAGAGTATAGCTCAGTTATCCTTTCAGGGTTGGAGTTCGGTTGCCAACTACAAATTTGCAGAATTGGGGAGAATTTGGATATTTTGGGATTTCGCGGTTAAGGTTACGGTAATATTCAAGCCAGATCAGGTGATTTACTGCGTTATTAAACTGCTTCAATTGTATTATGAGATTGTTGTTGCGATGGTTTATGCGTTGAATTGCTGATATAGACGTCAAGAGTTATGGAGAGACTTAATTCATATCTCATGATTATCTACTGTTGTTAACAGACCTTGGATAACTCTTGGAGACTTTAATCAGTCTGTTAATCCAGGTGATGCATCTACGAGTGGTTCTCAGATTTCAGGAGGTATGGAAGAATTCAAAGACAGCCTTCTATCAGCCAACCTCACTGATCTCACATTTAGGGGCAATTTTTTCACTTAGTAGAACAAGGAAAAAGACACCCCCATTGCTTAGAAATTAGACAGAGCATTGGTAAATGACGTATGGTTGCTTGAATATCCTCTTTCTTTTGCAGATTTTCAGGATCCTCTTTTCTCAGATCATTGTCCATGCGTAGTTTCACTGGGCTCAAATATGCAAAGACAGAGGAAACCTTTTATGTTCGCGAACTACCTCCTCCACAATAAGCATTTTCTGAGCACAGTGGAGAAAGAATAGAGGGCTCTCAGGCCTTTCGGTACAACAATGTACTGTCTTTCCAATAAGCTAAAGTTGCTGAAAAAGGTTATAAGAAAATTCAACAAAGACCATTACTTTGACCTGGAGCAAAGAGTGAAGAACGCAACCCCTGAGCTCTCTTCCTGTCAATCTGCACTTTTGGAAAATCCCAATTCATTAACAGTCTCTCTTGAGCTTAATGCTCATTCAAAATGCCTAGAATTGGCTCTTGCGGAAGAACGATTTTTCAGGAAAAGATCGCGGATTTTATGGCTATCTAGTGGTGATTGTAACTCTAAATACTTCCACAAAATGGTGGCAAGCAGGCGAGCTACAAACCAGATTCATTTTCTAGGGGACAACAATGGAATCAGATTTTAAAGACAGAAAGAAGTTGAGAATCTTTGTATTAACTTTTACCAAGACCTGCTTGGCAAAGTAGAACCTGGTCTGGATCAAGCAGATGATGAGTTAATTTCCACATTCTCACGGTTTAAATGCTCAGTTGATGTAAAGGTGTCGCTTGCTAAGTTTGTTACTTTAGATGAGATTAAAGAAGTATTCTTCGATTTACCGAAGAACAAATCCCCGGGTCCGAATGGGTATAATGTGGAATTTTTAAAATCTTCTTGGAGTTGGATTGGAGCAGAGGTTACACAGGCAGTCTTGGAGTTTTTCACAAACTGCAAAATTCTCAAGCAGTGGAACTGTACGTCGGTAACTCTTATACCGAAGATAGTGAATCCTATCGTCCCATCTCCTTTTGTAATGTTTTGTACAAGGTGATTTCGAAGATACTTGCTAAATGTTTGGAGCCGATTCTTCCGCATATGATCTCACCTTCACAATCTGCATTCGTCAAAGGTCGTTTGCTCATCAAAAATGTCCTCTTGCCTCAGAATTAGTTCAAGGATTTAATCAAAAGAATATCTCAAAAAGGGGTTTGCTCAAGGTTGACCTCATGAAAGCATTTGATTCAATCAAATGGGAATTCATTCTTAATGTTTTTATTGCATCTAACATACCTCATGAGTTTGTAAAATGGATTGAACAGTGCTTGACTACAACCTCGTTCTCTATCAACATTAATGGTAGAATGTGCGGTTTCTTCTAAGGGAAGAAGGGCTTGAGACAAGGAGATCCGTTATCTCCCTCTCTCTTTGTAGTTGCAATGGAGATGTTTGCAAATAAGCTTGATCATCAATTCATAATGGATTTGATAGGCTACCATCCAAAGGCTAAAGACCAAAGTATCACCCACTTAGCTTTTACGGATGATCTTATGGTTTTCTTTGATGGCTCATTGAGATCTTTGAACAATATAAATCAGGTTTTGTACATGCTATACGAGCTCTAAGAGCTCTCCGAGTTAAGAATGAACAAAGAAAAGTCGGCCATTTATAGTGCAGGGTTAACTGACCAACAATCTGCGACAATAAATTTTGTGGGATTCTTACAAGGTTAGTTCCCATTTCGTTATTTGGGACTACCCCTTATGCACAGGAGACTGAGGAAAAGATAATACACGTCTCTCCTTGACGCAATAAAGGAAAAGTTCACTCATTGGACAAGTAAAACCTTGTCTTTTGCTAGCCGTCTCCAACTCATCTCTTTGGTAATATATAGCCAACTCAGTTTCTGGTTTTCGATATTTTTATTGCCAAAGAATTGTCTCTCCATGATACAAACCTTGTGCACTAATTTCCTATGGAAAGGAGATGCGAACAACATCGGGGAAGCTAAGATCTGTTGTAAAAACATTTGTCTACCCAAAGATGAAGGAGGCTTAGGATTAAGAGACTTGGGAACTTGGAACAAGATCTCAATTTGAAGATTATTTGGTTGTTGTATTCTAAAGCAGGTTCTTTGTGGGTTGCTTGGACAAAAAAACACAGATTGAATCAATCTTGTTTCTGGTCAATGGACACTGATGCAAAATCATCTTGGTTATGGAAGTCATTGTTAGTATTGAGACCTCTTGCAAAGAGGTTCTTAAGGTGTAAGATTGGGAATGGATTTTCTGCAAGTTATTGGTTGGATAATTCTTGACCTGGTTGGTCCGCAAGGACCAAGGTTAACCGAGATCCACATATTAAGCTCTGTAATTGAAGGTACTCAAGCTGGATAATGGATCCTCCCCTCGACTAAAACTAGACATCAAAATCTGGCCGCTTTAAGGGAAAATTACTTGAGCTGAATCCCCCAAGTCTTTCACAAAATAGTGACATATATAGCTGGCACATTGATGATCGACACTATGGAGACTTCTCCTCGCGTAGAACCTGGGACATTCTAAGACCAAAGGAGCCGATAAAAACTTGGACAAAAGTGGTTTGGTTTAAAGGTTTCATTCCAACAATTGCCTTCAACTTCTGGATATCGTACTTAGATCGTCTTCCAACTCGATCAAGGATGCCCTCCTGGGGAATTGCAGGTTCGATAAATTGTTGCATATGTGACAAGCATACTGAAACCCGAGACCACGTTCTCCTCCTCTGCAACTTTAGCTCTACCATCTGGTCATGTGTGATCAAGAAACTCAACCACTCATTCCACACATTTAGGGACTGGAATAGTTTGATTATTTAACTCTCAACGATCAAACAAATGCAACACCAACTCCTCGCTACTCTAGCCGCTCAAACCACCATTTATTTCATCTAGAAATAACATAACAACATGAATCACAACAATGAATCAGCTGCATCTCAGGCGCTCTTCGGTCAAATTGATCGGAGCATAAGGGACTCAATTCTTGCGCGATTGAATTAGAAGGCTTACAAAGATATGCTCTCCTTATAGTTCACTTATGACTGAGAGATGCTCTGTTACTTAGGCTCAATGTCTTATTTCAACAGAATTTTTTTGAGTCTATAAACAAACATCCTCGTAAAAACTCTTGTAAAACGTTCATTAAAGATAATTTACATGTTTATAAAAAAAACCTATAACTGATCTCCCATTATTTTTATGATCAGTATAAGTATCGATCAAAACACATAAAATTCAATAGAAAACTCACGGCTTTCTTACTAAACAAATGACTTAGAGCTATACATTTTTCACTTTAAGGCATGCATTTTTGAACACTTAGATAATGGCATACACTAAAAAACAATTACTATATATATATATATATATATGTTTGGATAATTTGGTGGCAGGACCATGGTAGGTCCATTAATTAAGTTTGTGGCATTCAAAAAAAATTTCACTGTTCACAATTTTGTAAGACGATTTTGCCCTCCTTAGTTCATAGACATGTTACAACAGATAGACGATCTATTTGTTACTTAACGTAGTTTTCTCTTTCTTTCAATGTTTTTTAGATTGATCCTTCTCAAAACTTTGTGATATGATACTTTTAACATTACCAAATAAAATCGTGAAACCCAATTATATTGCCCCCTTGATGTTTGGTTATTTGTGAAATTAATAGTCGCGCAAAAATAGATATTCTATCGAAATGTAATCAATTAACATACTGTTTATACTATGTCAAATAGTAATTCTATTTATTGTTTTGGTCGGAACATACTTTTCACTTATACGAAAGTTAAATTTCGTGATAAGCAGACATACTATAAAAATAGAGTGTCTATTTAAATAGTATACAATTTCTTACGTGTTTACACTGTTTTCCGTGTATTTTCCGAATATATATTCGTTTCGAAAATTTCGAAATACGTTGGAAAGGGAAAAAATATACTTTTTCCGTGTATTTACAATTTTGTTTCGGTATATGAATAAACCTGTAGAGTCATTTGAAATTTCGTGGGGTGTAAGGGCAAAAAAGTCAAATTACTGGAAAAAAGACCTACTGCTAGTTACTTAATAAATCGCGGTCAAACCGCTACTTCGCATAGTTACCCTATATTTTTTACTTGGTAGCATGCATTTTAGCTAAAACAATTCTATTAATTTAATGTCACATGTACTTGTTTACCGAAATAAAAAGTAGTTCTACGTTTATTAATTTCACTTTTAATAGATTAATAATTGGGTAATTTTGTTGACTAGCCAATTGACCACTATTAATTAATTAAATAGGAGTGAGAAATTTTTTTTTTCCAGTAATTTGTCTTTTTTGCCCTTCCACTCTACAAAACTTCAAATGGCTCTGCAGGTTTATACTTATATCGAAACAAAATTATAAATACACGAAAAAATAGATATTTTTTCCATATCTAAAGTATTCTAAATTTTTCGAAAAGGATATATATTTTGCAAATACACGGAAATTGTTGTAACATATAAGGAATAATATACTATTAAATAGACAATCGATTTTTATATATTACATCTATTTATTACATAAATTAACTTTCATATAAGTGAAAACATATTAATTAAATCAAAAGTTCTTACTATATAAGGGGATGAATGTGAAACTAAAACTAATCCCACAATTTCTAAATCATATGATTAACTAAAAAACTAAAAAATATGTTTCAACTAAAGTAATAGATAAAATTACTATTTGAGATATGATAAACAATACGACGATTGACTATTTTTAAATAGACTGTCTATTTCCGTGTGTCTATTAAGTTCACAAATAATCAAACATAAAGGGGGAAAAATGTAATTAGGGTTCACGATTTTATTTGGTAATGTTAAATGTATCACAAAACAAAGTTTTGAGAATGATCGATCTAAAAAAAATTGAAAGGAGAGAATACTATTTTACGCAACAAATAGACTGTCTATTTGTTGCAACCGGACTATGTACTCAAAAGGGAAAAATTTTCATAAAATCATGGAAACAATAGGCATTTTTTTGGAGGTGTTAGAAACTTAATTAATATGGGATGAGGTGCTATCTCACCAAGTTTCCCTTAATAATTTGAGGGATAACTATGAATGATAATAGAATTTTATTTTAAAAATATATAAGTGTTATAAAAAATGTTTGTTAAACCGAATTAGAAGCACAACAAAACAAAATTAAATGCAAAAATAATCTAAAGTCTTTTTTAACATTGTGTTCATTTATTATCATAGAAAGTTTCATAAGTACAACAGCTGGAAAACCCCTACAAAGGATACTGCCAGTAGGCAAATCCAATAGGTACCAAGAGCATATAGAGGACAAGCTGAATAACAACATCTCGATTGCAGAGAACAATAGGCCATTAAAACAGGCTTTGGAAAAAAGAACAATTGCCAACAACAAAGTACTGGAGGGTATCGGCTTGTGCCACGGCGGTTATATCTTGCACTAACCATGAGGGGACACGATTTGAGATATAAGATTGATACCGCTTTGTCTTGGTCATACTTTCAGCTATTACATTCGCAATAGTGTAACCTTCCTTAGCAATGAGAGTAAAATGCCAAAATTCAAACATCGATAACCTGCGTACTATGTCATTAAGAAGAATGCGGAACAGGGGAGATTTGATAGCATCAACCGCAAGTCCAGTGTTGGATTCGAAGGTAACTTTCCTTGGAAGAATATTGGATAAGCTTTCAATTGCCCATAAAAAGGATTGGAGTTCTGCTTCCAAGTGTGAAGAGACATAGGAGAAGGCACGGCGACTATGGACGATACACTCACCATTGTGATCCCGTACCACCAGCACTCCTGCAAGTGCTTTCCAAAAGAAATGTTTTATTTTGGGCATGGTATGGAGCTTCCAGATTAGATTCCAAACATTCTTTTCCATAGGGGATAGATGAATCAGCTCCTCTTCTTGAGGATTCAACTTCTCCTCCCACAGTCTATAACCACTTTGTGATGAGTAAGCTCCATACTTCGTATATGCCGAAATAAATGAGTCTTCAAGATGCAAAGAAGTTTTCAATCGCAACACAGATTCAGCATCATGCGTTGTAATTGTCGTACCGTTGACTCGATCCAATGGCCAGTTTGTGGATCCAACAACTCATGAACTTTAAAAACATATTGATGTCATCAAGCAGACAGGTTGGTGGCCTCGGCGGATCATCAGGTAGCCAATTGTCCAGCCATACCAACATTTTCTTTCCATCACCTACAACTTTTAAGAGGCCAAGACGAAGTAGTTCTCTTTCATGAAGGATGTTACGCCAAGCGTAAGAAGGGCAGCGTCCTTCTCCACAATCAAAGAAACAGACATTTTGATAATATCGACTCTTGTAAACTTGAGCTAATAGAGACAAGGGAGAGGACCATAATCACCAAGCCTGTTTGGCCAAAAGCGATTGATTAAAGCCAGCTATATCTCAAAAGCCTAAGCCTCCTTCGTCTTTCCTTTTGCAAAGTTTCCTCCAAGCCACCCATGAAGTCTTGTTCTTGTTTGAGCTACTACTCCACCAGAATTCTCTCATAGCCAATGTTAGCTTCTTACAATGGTCTTTGGATACTTTAAATCAAGACATCGTGTAGACGTGAAGCGCAAGACCAATCGATTTCAACAAGACTTCTTTACCTCCTTGAGACTATGTAGACGGTTTTGTGATTTTTCTTGAATAAAACTTAAGAGTTTTCTCTTGGAGCCACTAAAGCATTATGGAAGACCTAAATAAGATCCTTCACCTCCTTCTTTATCTATGCGTAGGACATTCTTAACTAGCGTCTTCGTCTCTTCTGTGATTTTTCTCCCAAACATCACCGAGGATTTGTTATAGTTAATCACTTGCCCGGAAACATCTCCGTATATTTTTAGACAATGAATAACTTCTTCGCTTTCTTCTACCGAGGCTTTGCACATGAGCAAGCTATCATCGGCAAAGAGAAGATGATGAACCGAGGGACCATTATCACTAAGTTTAACACCATGTAATCGACCAGCAACTTTTGCGTTATTTAGTACATGAACGAGAGCTTCGACGCTTAAGATAAATAAGAATGGCGAGAGGGGATCCCCTTGACGGATCCCTCTTTTTGGTTTTATGAAGCCATATTGCCGACCGTTCAATAATACCGAATACATGATTGTGCTAATACAAGCCATGACCCATCTCACCCATATTTTATCGAAGCCAAGTTGCTCCAAAAGTCTTTCAACAAAGGGCCATCCCACGCGGTCATAAGTTTTAGACATATCCGTCTTTATAGCAATGAAAGCTTTAGATACATCATCATTGGTACGTAGCGCGTGAACTATCTCGTGAGCTACTAGGATATTGTCCGATATAAGTCTACTGGAAACAAATGCGCCTTGGGTTTCCGATATAATATTTGGCAGAATGTACTTCAACCGAGCACAAAGAATTATCGAGACGATTTTACTGTGAACAGAGCAAAAATTAATCGGATGCATATCTGACATGATCGACGGATTGGTGACCTTTGGTAACAAGCATAATTGAGTGTGATTCCATTCCGGTGGCATTATAGATGTTCTGAAGAAGTGTTTAATCTCTGTCGTGATATCAGGACCAACATTACCCGAAAATCATTTGTAAAACACCTCATGTAACACCCCCGATAAGGATTAGGTCAAAGTCAACTGATCCGCCGTGCAACAATCAAACAAGAACA